>BJCM01270673.1:0-18142 GCA_018326385.1 Flaveria bidentis
GCCAAATTAGGGTTTATGAATTAGGGTTTTCGAGAAGATGGATTGTGAGTTTTTTCGCATGACTTGGGCTAAAGGATCAACACATTAGGATGTGATCATTTAAACAAAAAGAAAAAGTGGACTCGGGTTTATTTGTTTGGGCTGCCAACATCAAAAAGAAAAGGTGGACTTGGGTTTTAGCTTAAAGCTATGAAAGCAAGCTATAACAACAAAATAGAAACAAAAATTGGTTGTTCTAAAGTTTTGAAGATCTTGCTTCCGCATCAACAATAAAATTCTTGGCTTTGAACAACTAATCATAAGAATCGACATTAAGCTTCAATCCACATCAGAAATCTACAATTTAGGGGGAGTATTGTTGAGTATTCTACCTTTGAAGAAATTGAAGATTCCAATTTTATTGAAGTTGAAGACTTGAAGAACAAAAGAAACAAAAATATTGGTCTAGGGTTTATTTTGTAATTATTGTAAATGCTAGATTAGTATAAATATTATCATATATCATCATTGTAAAGGGTGAATGGTTCTCCATAAAATATGTGGAAATTAGTTCCATCACCTACAACATCATATCATCATATTTCATGGATGATGATTTCAACATCAAATCAATAAACATCAAGCATTAAACACTTTTGTGTTCATCATTATTATATTTTAGCATCAAATCATCAAGTTTTATTATTATCAATTTGAATCCTAAGATCCAAGCTCAACAATCCCGTTCAAATCGGGAATACACAAGAAGCTTTCTTTTCAAAACTTCTGAAGTCAAATTACCTTCGGAAGAGTTACGACTTCCAAGAAAATTACCTTTGGACAAAAAGCAAATTACTTTTTCAGAGGTGGGACCGATATCCGGATTTCAAACTTTATCCTTTTTTTATTAACTTTGTCTTAGATCTATTTCATATATAAACCCAACGGTTCCCCCTCTTTCTTTATCGTCTTTATTTCCCCCCAAACCTAAATTCCCAAAATCCTCTAAAACTGCTTATGTTCTTCATATCCTTCACCTCTAAGCTATCTAAAATGGCCAACCTCAACAACAGAAATGACCAAAACTTCTCCATGCAATTACACAAGCAACAAATCAGGGTGCTTTGGTGCACTATAAGAAAGATCCTAATTTCTCAAAGGCTTGTTAGTTTTTGGCTCTTCCCAACTATTCCACCTTCCTTACCATTGATCTTGTTCTTTATGAGGATCATCTGCTTAATTTTTGGAAGATCTGTCAAAAGGTCATTATAGATGGGGAGAAGGCACTGTCTGCTACAGGCAGGGGAGGACAATATTCATTACTCCGGCCATCATCAACACCCACATTCAGTTGGATGATGAGGAATATGAATTGTTCTTATCTAAAGAAGCTATCAACCACTCTTTTGAGCTGATGGGCTATTAAGGAGATTTCTCTGTCAAGACCTTCAAGAAAGAAAAGGTTTTTTTCTAATAGAAGTACTTACTTCATATGGTCATCCACAGCTTGTCCACCAAGCATGGGGGATGGGACCAAATTCCTGAAGATCTCTTATTCATAGTGCGTAGGATGGTTCAAGGGGTCAAGTTCAGGTACTCTCAGTTTGTTTATACAAATTTGCTTGCTAACTTGGACTCCTTAGAGTATCATATGTTTCCTTAATATGTTCAACACATTCTTAACTGTGAACTGGGCTCACAGTTAAGGGAAACATATAATATTCTTAAACTAGGACAGTTGAAGCCCGACATCTTTACAATTTTGAAGAAACCACCTGTTGGCTTCTCTGGGGTAGAAACAACCCTTGCCCCTAAAATGTTAGAGTTTATTGCTCAAGGTGACAATTTAGCAACACAAGCTAGTGTTGAAACCACACCTTCAACCTCTCAACCATCGAAACAACCACAAATCACCCCACCTTCCAAAGAAAATCAAACAAACCCCTGCACAAGCTACAAAGTCTATGCATGCCCATATACTACTACCTACACATGAGGAAGTGGACATTGGAGCTCCCACTTCCCCTGAGGAGCAAACCACTCCCATCTTTTCAAGAATCAGTGTTGAGGTTCCTCATGCTTAACTTGATGAGCTCACTAGAACACCAACCTTAAGCCTTCACTTTGAGCCTCAACACTCAAGTGAACAACCTTGAGGAGAAAGATACCATCCCCGACCATTAGATCTCAACCAACCAATCCCTAGCCTTGACTTCTATGATGATGAGGACATGGGATTTAGTGAGTAACATGAGTCTCTTTGCCCTTCCCCAACTCAAAGAGAGATAAGTGCTCCTGACTCTCCCCTGTCTAGCCCACATCATCTACCTACCACCGAGGTGGATCTCTCGGACCCTATTAAGGAGGTCCATATGGAAGAGGCTTTCACTTCTTCAAGTGATTACATCTTTAAGACCTCAACCATGGAAACTCAGCCCACTAACACTCCATCTGAAGTGGTCAGTTAGTAGAGGAAAACCATCATCCAAGAACATAAAACTGGTGGTGAGACTAAGGACTTTGGTCCAATTATCTCATCCCCCAATGAATTTTTTGATAAAAAATATAGGAATCTAAGACTAAAGGTGCAAAAACTATAAAAAACATGCACCTATTTATTCTCTAAGGTTAGTCACTTGGAATCTTAGGTGACTACCTTACAAAATAGGGTCAATGATCAACAACTTGAGATATCTTATCTTCAGGAGAAACTAGCCGAGAGACCTTTGAGAGGGGCTCATCCAGGAACACAAAAACCTATGGATGTGATTGAAATAACTCCTAGCACACCTACGTAAGAGGGTGATGCTATAGAAAAGGGGGAGAAAGTCATTAAAATCATAGAACCTAGGAGTTCTTCATAGAGTATGGATACTAAGGACTCACCATCCTCACTTGCAGTTGTTCATACTCAGCAACTTCCTCAAGTTCATATTGATGTGGACTTTATAGACTCTTTCATTCAGATTCACTTTGAGTTAGGCTTACCAAGGGCTGTGTCATCTCCACCTTAAATAACTTCCAACTACATCATAGGGTGGAGGTATGATGCTGATAGAAGATCCCTTATTCTTTACAGAGTTCATGTGCAGCAAAAGGTCTTTAACTTTCACACCTTGAACTACTATGAAGGTCTTGACCTTATCAACATACCACTTGTCAACCCAAGCCAATCTAGACAATCTAAAAAGTTGGCTCAAAGGATTCAAGACATGATTACTGAATAGTTCAGCCTTAGAAGAAGATAAAGGCAATCAGGCAATGTCAATGGTCAACTGGATGTTAAGGTAGACCCTGAGATTAACTTCAAAGGGAAAACCATGACTGAAGGCCTGGTGATGGAACATGAGAGCCCTATCACACCTACAACTGCTTCAAAAATCCATTCTCTTGATGAGACACCTACTGGTGAAGGTGTATCTCAACCTCTCTCTGGCTAGAGCATGGATGCTACTCCAAGCAATAAAGGCTAAAGCTCTCTCCATACTGAGTCACAAAGGACTATGAGTGACAAAGAGAAAAGCAAAATGACTCCTGAGGAAATTGAGGAGGATAAGAGAGAGAGAGAGAGAGAGGAAAGGGAAGCTCAAGGGAGAAAGTTCCTTTATAGGGTCTGCTGGCTTCATGGAAGCTTCAATCACGACTGCCCCTAGACCAAACACTCAAAATGATAAGTTAAGGCAGTCAAGATTGCTTACTTACAGACCAGGAACTATGATATTAATAATATCATCTCCCTCCCCTTAGAAGAGTTGAATGAACTAGCTGACATGGAATTGTCAAGAGAGGAAAGAAGTAGAGGATGTAAGATTACTTCTTTAGATCAAGAAAGAAAATAGACTAAAAATGTTCTACAAACATGTTCCTACTCTCACACCAGTTCAAGAAAGTCCTATGCAGGAGACTGTGGCTCCACAAGAACCTTAGGTCGATAATGAAAATGATAAGATCAACATGATCAACTACCTGAGTGCCACAGGTCTCTACCAGGTTTTTCCACTTCTTCTCTTGTCCATTGAGTACATTGAGTTTGAGTATCTCAAGAAACTTGACCTTTAAGTATTCAAAGAACAAAAGTCAACAAAGAGGAAGATGAGAGAAGAAGTAGCCAAGTCAAGAGCCATCATCCAGAAGAGTCAAAAGAAGTCTGCTAATAGGTAGAGGATGATGAGCTCTTTGAAGCTATATGGATTCTTTAGAAGGAAACTTGGCCATATGTCTCTATCTATTATGGATGAGCACATTAGGGTGATCAAGCAGAAGATTAAAAGAGGAGAACTTGTTGACTTACACTCCCTACCAAGTCAGATCCCTCAAGAAGTGGTGATAAAGGTTGAACCTTTTGAGACAACACAACCTGGACCTCCTGCTGAGTCTCAGGAAGCTTCATCTTTTGAACCACAATTGGGTTCTATCCTCTCTCAATATGAACCTGTGAGAGAGGAAGACCCAACTAAGAAAGACAAGGATGGACCACCTTTCCGCGGCAACTTTCTTGACTCACCAACTTTCACAAGTTGGTGAAAGGTCCATGCTTTTGGTAACTATACATTAAGGTCTTGAGTTTGTTACTTTCTACTTTATGTTCTTTTATCCTTTTGGTAATATATTAGGATGTGAGCTATGGCAGGTCATAGTCAATAATCAAAAGGCAATCTTCCTTTTGACTCTACATTGATTTCGTTGTTGTCTAGATCATGTATCCAACTAGCCTTCAAAGTATGGCTAGCCGTAGGATGTAGTATAAAGCATCTCAGGTCCCTTGTATCTTTCTCTATGCTTTGTAACACTTGTAAGGAACTTGAGAGTAATATATAACATTCTTGAAAACCAAACACTTGTGTTATCTTGTTCTTAATCTTGTTCTATCTCTTTATTACTTGTGTTTCATTGTATCAAAGTGTGACCCGTTACTAGTTCTCTATTTGATCCGTTAAGTATTCTAACTCACTCTCCATATTATGTGTTATGATATAAGTGACCATCCCTTAAGCGGTCCTGCATTCACTGACTCAGCCTGCTTTTCCGTCGTTCCTTAGCATGCATATTCTTAGCTTTTATCACCTTCCTAATGTAGTTCCACCTTTTGGCTGGATACATGTTCTCCCACAAATGAGTTCTCCCACTGAACTCATGTCGATTGCTAAGAAATCAACATAAATCCTAGTGTTCATCTGTACTAGTCTCTTAATTTTTCCATGATGGGCATGTTAGGGATCTGATCCTCTATCATCATATGAATGAACCTAGGATATAACAACCATTTGTCCTTCTATAGGGCCATCACATTTTCTGCCATACAATCGAATACCAGCTTGGCTATATTGGCCTTTTGCCCCTCTATAGAAAATGTCATATCCTTCACCCAATCCAAATTCAGCCCATCTATCCATCCCTTTCTATGATCCAGACTTATGATAAAAATGTGGGCTATATATCTCCAATCCTTGGATAGAAAATATTTTTTTGATTTCTTTCCTTGTCCCAAAAGGAAGACCCTCACACCCTATGCTACTGAATGACTCAAACACCACTTGATCAGATAGAACTACCACATATCTAAAATCTACTTGTAGCCTCATCACACGTGCAATAATGTCTACAATGATAGTGATGTCATTCTCCAAGACTCTACTACAATCCTTTGAGGATTAGCCCTAGTGTCATACTCTACAGTTCTCCAAAAGTCCCTCATATGTAGATCAAATATGGTCGGAGAGTGAGAGATTGCATAGGCTATAGGAGAGCTACTGAACCATCGTATGCAGTCTCTAAATGCAGCAGCCTTTGGATTTTTGTCGCCTAAATTGGTTTTAATGTTGTTCCTCTCGTCAAATTTTAGATTAGCTATTTATCTAAAAAAAATTGGTGAAACAGGTTAGAATGATGTAACAAGATAAATAATAAAGAAAAAAGATTAAAATATAATAAAATAAAGAAAAACACATTTAGTTTTGTTGGCTGAAAGTATAGTTTCACTAGAGAAACAGTACTTTCGGTAGGCGAAAGGGTAATTTCAGCACATGTTCAGATGCACTTTCGATCAACCGAAGAAGTAGTTTCGGCATGCCAAAACTGTTGTTTTGGCAAGGCGAAACTAAATTTTAGCAAGAGAATTTTTTAGGTTCGCACAAACAACATAACCTTACAGTTTCGCTAAACACCAGATGAACTTTCGTTCAATTTCGTAGAAGGCTTCAATACTTTCGCAACAAGAATTGCGAAGGTATTGAACCGATGGTAATCAATACGTCTAATTAAATCGGTTAAAACCAAGATTAAACTATATACTCAGGTTCGAAACACACACCTAAGACTTAAAATATCATCCAATACGTGTAAAAATCAATAGAAATGAGAATCTTTCAGGAGATTGGTCTAGGGCTACGAAACAAGTAAAAGATATGACTGAGCGAAAATGAGCCAACAATTTCGCATAACACAATATATAGCACCTTGTTTCACTGTCAGTGAAACTGTAGTTTCGCTCGGTAAGAATTTGAATCAAAATGGCTCTGAATCAAGAGAAAGTACCAACAAATCTATAGTTTCGCACAACGAAACTACTATATATAGAAATAAAGAAAAATTAAGAGTATAAAGGTAAAATACTAAAGAAGGTTAAAAGGATATCAAAGCACGATAAACTGAAGAAATTTTCGTAAAATCTGAGTTTGGTGGGATTGATGATATACTGTCCTTTTATACCCAAGCCTTCTTCTTTTCAACGAGTAATCTATGTTCTATCTTATCATGTTTTGCCCTTAGTTTAGAGAAAACTTAAGTGACCTTGTCCCCACAGACATTTGTCAAAGAAACTCATACTATCCTCATGATATATTAAGCATTATCATTAACTCTGCTTGATGATCAATGGAGAGCACAAGAAGCACATAACTTATAATTTTCAAATGATGTGAGCTCCAAGTCTATACTTACGTATAACAAAGGAGATGATCATTTGATCTTATCTGATGAGAGCTTTATGTCTATTCTTACGCATAACAGAGAAGATCATCAGAGTGTGCTGATGAGAGCTCTAGATCTATACTTATATATAACAAAGGAGATCATTACTCCAAGTCAATGTTCACACATAGAAGAGGAATAAGCATGTAGTAGTATAGAGGATGAATCTTCTTTGACACCAATAGAGCTGGTAGTAAGCACAATTGAGAAACATGAATTTTTCTTTGAAAAATATCAAGAATAGAGACGTTACGCTCTCAATTCATCTTGAACAAGTACATGTAACTTTGTGAGAGCCAAAATGTCAAGGGGATAATCCAAGTCAAGAAAGTTTCAGATCCTAGTAGTTTAGCCACAAGATCACTGTCTACTTCGCGTTCTGGCTCAACATATCAAGCATATCCCAACAAAAGACTGTTGACCTCCTTAAAATCTTTCAGGCAACACAAACTTTATTCTAAAAGAAAGACAGATAAACTTAGTTATCCCCCCCAAAATTTCTACGAATCAACAAGATAAGAGAAATTTCTACAAAAAGAAGTCTGTCATTCATATTTAATTATTATTATTATTATTATTATTATTATTATTATTATTATTATTATTTTAATTATAATAATGAAGGACTATGGAGCTTTAAAAATGAAAAGAAGCAAAACAAGAACAGAGAAAGATTACGTATAATATTTAAATGAGACAATTAAAAAATGGGTTTTAAAAGGATATTAATGCTAACCTAGAGATTAGTTCATAAAAATGAGGTTTATTGAATGTTTTAGTGAAAAGATTAGCCTTTTAATTTTTAGTGTCCATAGGAATAATATCAATAAAACCCTTATCCTAAGCATCTTGGATTGCATGAATCATTGGGTCGATGTGCTTCGTGCGAGAATGATGAATTGGATTCTTTGCAATTCCAATGGCTGCTTCATTGTCACAAAATAACGGAGTATGAAAGAAATCGATTCCATAGTCAATCATTTGATGTTGTATTCACAACACTTGAGAGCAAGAACTAAAATGAGCAATATACTTTACCTCCCCTGTGGAAACAGACACAATAGTCTGTTTCTTGCTTTGCCATGATACCAAACAATTTCCTAGATATTGACAACCTCTAGTGATAGATTTTATGTTTAACCTACAACTATTAGAATCACTATCAGAATAAGCATGCAAATAAAAATATCCACCATAAGGATACCAAAGACCCAGACAAGAAGAGTCTTTCAAATAATGAAAAATTCATTTTACTACATTCTCATGAGACTCCTTGGGGTTAACTTGGTATCGAGCACAATATCCTACAACAAAAGTGTGGTAAGGAAGACTTGTTGTAAGATACATTAGGAATCCAATCATTAATCTGTATAGATGAGGATCAACAAATTTCCCGTTCTCATCAGGAGTGAGGCATGTTTGTGGAGTGAATGGTGTTAATTCAGAAAAGCATCCTCCATCTTGAGTTTCTTTAGAATTTCTTTGATAAATATTTCCTGGTGAATAAGAATTCCTTCAGTCTTTTTTTTAACTTGCAAACCCAAGAAAAAGCACATCTCCCCTATCATGCTCATTTCAAATCGACGTCTCATGACTTCCTCGAATTCTTTACAAAGCTTGGATTGGTGGAGCCGAAAATAATGTCATCAACATAAACTTGTTGGGTTTGTAACATTTTTAACAAAGATTGTTTAACCATTTAAACCAAAAACGCAGTGGATAAAAGAACATATAAAACATGTTTATATTATGAAAATTAACCATTTTTATATGTAAAGATACAAACCAAAGAACAAGGATCAAATATATGTCAAAAGACATGCTATCAAACATAAACAACCATAGGGTGTTCATAGAATACAACCTTTCTATGAAGAAGAAGATGGATGGAATTCGATGGAGAAATGATGATGTTCTTGAATCCAAATCCTCCAAAGGAGAAGACCTCCATCTTGTATACCCACAAGCTCTTGCAAACACCTAACTTGTTAGGAAGTTAAACACCAAACCTCTTCTTCTTCGACTTTCTTGCAAATTCGAAAATTAGCCAAGAGAACTTGAAAATCAACCAAGAAAATTCTAAATTCATCCAAGAGAAACAAGAAGAGAGAGGTTTTGCATGTATGTGAGAGAGAGTGTGTTTGGAATAGAGTGTGAAATTCGTTAAGTCTTGTATTAAAACAAGAAAAATGAAATCCCGAGGAGACCACCCAATGGGTGGCCAAATTTTATTCAAAATGGGTTCCCACCCATTTTAATTTATAAAACTTTTACACTCTTTAACCCATATGTTTATAAAATTAAACCCCTTTAAATTTTATGACATTAACACACCATTAGTTGTTATTATTTAACCTACTTAAACAATAATACAAATAATTTCTCATTAACAAATTCTCCATATAATTTGTTCTATTTCAAAAGCAATGATTTAGAAAACCCATCTTCTAAATTGGTGTCAATATTTGTTTGTTTGATATTATCAACAAATAAATATTTATTGGTGTTTTTTAGCTTGTTATTGGGTATGACCCGACTTGGATCCTAAAATACTAACCACATCAATCTTGTTTGTGTCTTGGGCATACAAGACCCAACAATCTCCCACTTGCCCAAGATTCATATAAGATTGATGCAAGCAGTAAATACTGCCTAACAACGGTTTACTACCCTTAATACGTATGACTAAGTGCCATTCAATAACATCATCCCCTTCAAGTACCTTACTCGAATTGTTTTAGGTGAATCAATTATCTATCCTTTTGTCAGATGTCATGTTAAATCCCTGAGATAAAGAATGATCATTCTCCATTGATTTAACTTTTGCAGGCCTTAGACATCTTACTCTCAATGAATAGCGGGACAAATCCTATCTTGACCACATACGTCTCTCACAATCACCTCGTATTATACCTGAACTCAACCTTATGTACTGTCATGTTTCAGAACAGCGAAGAACTAAGTCAAAGTAGAATATTTAGTAAATATCAAGACCCAATATGTATCTCAGGTCAGAGGATACCAAATGATATTCGCCTTCACTCAAATTTACTTATGATCAATCAAAAAAGATTCCACGTAGTAATATTTGAGATGAACCTTGGCTGCATTTCTTTGCTCTATATTCATCCATATGAATATCTACCAATCCAAGTTCATAATAGTCTTACCCTCGTACTTGTTCCCACAAGTATGAGCGACTATGGATGTTCTGAGTAAATGATTTACTCATGGATTTCAAACATGTGAAATAGGAATATTAATTGAACCATTATAACCAAATATTTCATTCAAGTAATAAAGGGTTATCTAAATACAAAATTAAAGATCAAATCTATTCACTAGAATATTGAAGTCCCATGGCACAAGTATGACTTTCGTGCTTTGCCTTTTCAAGAAGCTTCGTGAGTGGATCCGAAATGTTTTGATATGTGTGAACTTTGCAAATGCATATCTTTCCCTTTTCAACTTCATCCCTTATGTAGTTGAATCTACGTTCAATGTGCCTAGTCTTTTGATATACACTGGGTTCCTTGATTTGAGCAATCGCACCCTCGTTATCACAAAAAATTTCTAGGGTGTCCTGAATGGAAGGGACCACCCCAAGATCGGCGATGAATTTCTTCAACCATGTAGCTTCTTGAGTTGCTAATGAAGCGGCGATGTATTCTGATTTTGTAGTTGATAATGCCACCACATCTTGCTTAGAGTTCTTCCAAGAGACCGCTCCTCCATTCAAGATGAAAATTTATCCAGATTGTGATCGTGAATCATCCCGATCTGTTTGGAAACTCGTATCCACATAACCTTTTTCCACGAGTTCCTCCTCACCAGATCCATAGATTAGGAACATATCTTTAGTCCTCCTTAGGTACTTAAGTATGTTCTTAATGGCTATCCAATGACTATTTCCAGGATGTTGGTATCGGCTTGTCATGACCAAAGCGCATGACACATCCGACCTAGTGCATATCATTGCTTACATGATGGACCCAATAGCAGATGCATATGGGATTCCCTTCATTTTGTCTTGCTCATCCATTGAGCTTGGACATTGAGTCGTACTCAATATCGTTTCTCTTTAAATAGGTATGGTACCTTTCGTAGAGTTTTCCATCTAAAACCTTTTCAAGATCTTATCAATGAATGCACTTTGATTTAAACCTATCAACCACCTTGATCTATTCCTATAGATCTTTACTCCCAAAATATAGGTGGGTTCACCAAGATCCTTAATGGAAAAACAACTTCCAAGCTAGCTTTTTACACCTTCCAAGGTTGGAATGTCATTTACAAATAGTAGGATGTAATCGACATACAATACTAGGAAAATGATGATGCTCCCACTAGCTTTCTTGTACACACATGCTTCATTATCATTTTTGATGAACCCAAATTTGATTACTTCTTCATCAAAATGGTGATTCCAACTTTTTGATGCTTGCTTCAATCCATAGATTGATTTCTTTAACTTACATACTTTGTTAGGATGTTTTGGATTGACAAAATCTTCAAGATGAACCATATCGACATCTTCCTCAAGATATCCATTTACAAAAGCAGTTTTAATATCCATTTGCCAAATTTCATAATCATAATGAGCAGCTATGGCAAATAATATCCTAAAAGACTTTAGCATTACAACCGGCGAGAAGGTCTCATCATAATCAACTCCTTGAGTCTGAGTGAAACCTTTTGCAATAAGTCTAGCTTTATAAGTGTCCAAGTTTCCATGCATATCGGTTTTCTTCTTGAAAACCCACTTACTTCCAACTACCTTGGAGTTAAGAGGTGGTTCAACCAAGTCCCACACTTGATTTTCATACATGGACTGCATCTCAACGTTCATGGCTTCAAGCTATTTGTCATAATCCAAATTGGATATCGCATCATAGTATGTGGTTGGTTTATCGGAATCTACCACATAGCATCAATCCATGAAAAATCCATACCTTTCAGGTGGATTACTAGTTCTACCAAATCTGTGAACATTTTGTGTGTATTTATCAAACATTTGATCATCCTTAACATCCTAATGTTGAGAGCTATTGTCGACCAAATATGTATCGGGTTGTGGTTCTTGATCTTCCTCAAGATCCATTGTTCTCGTGCTAGTCCTTTCCATAAGGAATTTAGCTTCTAAGAACTTAGCCTTCTAAGCAACAAACTCCTTTTGTTCCAAAGAATCATAGAAATAATGTCCCATAGAATCTCTAGAATATCCAATGAAGATGCACTTAGTGGAATGACTTTCTAACTTATTTGAGGTGGGAGTCTTAACATAAGCCTCACATCCCCACACCTTTAAATATGATAGAGATAGAACCCTTCCACGCCATATTTGAAAAGGTGTCTTTTCCACTTTCTTGGATGGGGCCATATTCACAATACGCGTCACAGAGAGCAAAGCGAAACCCCAAAATGATAGAGGCAGTGAGCTTCTAGCCATCATAGATCGAACCATATCCAATAGAGTTCGATTTCTCCCCTCCGACACACCATTGTATTGTGGTGTTCCAGGTGGAGATAGTTGTGAGACAATCCCACAACTTCTAAGATGATTTCTAAAAGCATCACTTAGGTATTCACCTCCTCTATCGGTGTATAGAATTTTTATTGACTTGTTGAGTTGATTTTCTACTTCATTCTGGAAGATTTTGAACATTTTAAAAGCTTCGTCTTTGTGTCTTAACAAGTACACATACCCATATCGACAATAGTCATTAGTAAAGGTAATGAAGTATCATTCATTTTACCTAGTCGTTGGCTTAAAAGGACCATATACATCCGAATGTATGATACCTAATAATTCTTTTGCCCTTTCGGTTTGGCCACTAAAAGTTGCCTTAGTCATTTTACCATGTAAACAGGATTCATATACATCAAATGAATCATATTCATTTGCCTTTAAAAGACCATTCTTTTGAAGTGTTTGTATGAGCTTCTTGTTTATATGACCAAGACGGCAATGTCAAAGATAGGTGTCACTCAAATCCCTTTCTTGAAGTCCTTACTTCTTTTGAACCGCTGCAATAAATTGCAAATATGAGTTCCAAATCCTGTATTGCAATACCCATGTGTTAGAGGATATTAAATTTATATCAATATGAACCATGAAAATTGTACCTAAGGTTTACCCGTCATCCCTCTTAGCTTGTGTTAGTACCATGTACGTATGGAGTACTAACTGATAATGCGTGAAACCAGATCAAATAGTGTAGAATCCTATTTGATTGGTGATCCAATCAGTGAGAACACAATCCCGATCAATCTAACGATTTAGGAAATGTTAAGAATGAGTAGAACAAGATCAAAAGCGGACTATGAACTTGGAACAGGCTTTCGGGACGCTCTGGACGACTAGGGTACGAGTATGTGTCAAAATTCTTCAAGTGTTCCATTTTTCCACGAATTAGGTGGTATTTGTAGGTTATGGGTTTCCAATCATACGACTTAACCATTAGAATGGTTCAGTCGTGCGATTGAATCATGCGATTGATCCATACGCACGACTGAAGGTTCAATCGTGCGACTGAGTCAATCTTATGTCTCAATCGTGCGACTAATCCAGTCTCCTAATTCAGTCATACGACTGGTCCATTAGCATGAGATATTCATGCGTATGGTCCATTAGCATGGTCCATTCGCATGAAGACTCATATGACTAAGTTTGAACATGTTTCTCAATCATTATTGACTAAGAACTATGCATAACAACCTTAAACATATATAGTTAGTTCATTATACTTTATCACACCATAATACAATGAAACATTAAATATTATAAGCATCAACTACATATAATATTTCATTTAACTCATTCATTACATATGTGTAAGACATGACAGACATTTACATTAAGCTTATAAACTAGGTACATATGTATCAACAAACTCCCCCTTGGACCTAGTTTCCTTTAACGTCTGGCATTCTTCATAAGCTCCTCAAACCACTTGTACTTCTCCTCTCTTGTAACTCTTGCATGTATTTCAATTGTATAGCAGAGTCGTATAACATTCTGGAATTGGAGGGCTTATACAATATCTTGCGCGTCATAGAAAAGTGGCCATTTGTACAATGTGTAGACATCTTCTTCAGAAAAATTTGTTAGCCACATTGGGTCGAATACCTGAATAGTTTCCATTTTACTCTCTCTATTTAGAACTATGACCGCTTCGCCTATTCTCCAATCATAATACCACCATTTGAAGTGTGGAGTGAAGTCCTGAGGCATTTCCTGTAAGGGAATCTTGGATATTGTACATTAGGGACTCCACTTCAACACGACATTAGGCTTTCCAGATATGGGATCCACTTTAGACCTATGAATGTACCTCTTTGGTTGTTGAGGTCTGAATTTTACCCATGTGGTGTGGTATTCCTTCTTTACGGCAGCCTCAAACCAACCTGACATCTTTCTAGGATCAGCATATAGCAGATTTAAGTGTGCCAGTTAGTTTAGCTCAAAACTTGGGAGAGTCTTCAGATCATATGGATATCTGAAGTACTCTATTCCCTTCTCCCTTTTTGCAACATAAACATTTAAATCCTCAAAATACGCACACGCAATAATCTTGCCAGACACCTTCAGATGTTTCTTGACCTTGTAGAGTTTGGTGTAGGCATTTTGCTTTTGAGCTGTGCGTTGGGCTCATATTTTAG
Organism: Flaveria bidentis; assembly: GCA_018326385.1. Lineage (NCBI taxonomy): Eukaryota > Viridiplantae > Streptophyta > Magnoliopsida > Asterales > Asteraceae > Flaveria > Flaveria bidentis. The sequence goes on from BJCM01270673.1 coordinate 14,611, forward strand.
CAAAACAAGCTGCCCATTCAGCCTTCTTGATCTTAACATCTGCATCTGAGGTTTGGGCTTGGCTTTCATTTTTATCTGTTTCTTTCTCCATCTCATCCAGTTTTTAAAATGTAGCACTGCCGAGAGTGTCACCCAAGTCGGGGATCATATTTCCCTCTCGGTCAGTGTACTCTGGATAGTGCTCAGACGTGACATCCTCAATCTCTATTTCATCAACATCGTTCAGCTCGTCATCACTCATAACATCAACCTTTGGAGCATCTTTGACGAGTTTGTCAGGATTCAGTTTGAATATCTCCGCAAGTTGCTCATCGGTTAGGTCGTGTATGATTTCTCCTTCTTCGGGAGTGTAGCTCACTGACCTTCTCACCATCCCTTGCAAATCAAGAATAATTGTGAATTAAGACTTGATTTGCTTAAAGGGAGCAACATCATATTCATCATGTTGAGAGGTTTGATCTGCTTGATTTAAACATTTTAACATATCAATCATTAGTAGTTAATCAAGACATTTAAAACATAGATAAATATAGATAATCATAAATTACATTAATGTAATATTTGAATCAAGTACAAAAGCTTTCTAAATACAAAACATCTAATCTTTACTTTTATCTTGATCGGTCAATTCTTCAACTGCAGGAGCTAAAGACGATGCTCCTTGATCTTGTGCTCTTTTAGTATGCCTTTCTTGACCCTGAGGAGAGGCTGATGCAGCAGTATCACCTTCTTCATCATCATCATCTCCTCTCTTCTTTCCATTCAGTCCATCTTCATCATCCTCATCTTCTTCACCAGAATCATCATCATCATCATCATCATCATCATCATCATCATCATCATCATCATCATCGTTATCATCATCACCTTCACCTTCCCTGATCTTTAATAGCTCATCTTTGGATCCTTTCAGCCTGAGCAGGATCTTCTTGTTCTTTGCTTCCAAATCCTCAATCCTCTTAACTAAATTAGCATTTTGCTCCTAAAGCTATGTAATCTACTGAGCTTGAGCAGCATTGAGCAGCATTGAGCTCCATAAGCTGGTTTAGTTGTGTAGCTCTTTGCTCATCGGTAGCTAGCAGCTTTAGCACCATTCGGTTTAGGTTGGCTAGCTGTTCCTCTACCCCGATGGAGGGTAGAGTGGATCCATGGATTAATGGGACGTGTGTATAAGTCCCGGCTCATTAGGTGGTGGTAGTGGTGGTGGATGTGGTGAATATGGGTGGTGGAATTGGAGGGGATGGTGTGGGGTGGCTATGGTAGTGTTTGTAGGAGTGTGATAGTGGTGGCAGGGGGTGTGCTAGTGGTGATAGGGGGTGTGGTAGTGGTAGTGGTAGTTGTGGTGGATGTGGTGGTAATCAATGTAATACTCCTCCTCTTGCTCTTCATGCCATGGGGCTGAGCCATCCTCTTCTTCCTCGAGCCCTTGGAAGAGGATGTTCCCCCTAGGCTGATGGGATGGTCAGGGATATATGATGTATCAGTAGAAGCAGTAACAACATCCCTGGACTTACCTTGGCATCCACCAATCACCGCAATCCCTCTCTGAGTGGCAATAACCTTGTTGCCCACTATCTTCACCAATGGCTCCTCATCCGACTCTTCCTCCTCATCTATCAGAAAGTCGGGGTGGATTGGAGCCTGCTCGGATCCACCCGGAGCTTCACTGGCTTGACCATCACCATGGTCATCGTCGTCATCATTCGAATCATCAATGGGTAGAACAATAGGCTCAGTATTGGAGTCATGTCATCGTCACGGCACTTTTTATGAGCGGGCGCCAAGTAGTTCTCCCGGGCTAGATGCCCAAACAATCTCCTTACCGGGGGGCTTCACCTACTTCCTCGGTACACCTTCATCCTCCCAAGATTGGTGTCATCCATAATCTCAAGTGTAACAGCGTTATCCTTCTCCTTCGGCAGCAAAGGAAGCTTCTGGTCAATAATCATCTACAGGAAACGAGGGTACATGCAGAAGCCTTCCTTGCCTTTGGACTCTATATTCTCCACCATGTATGTGAATATCATCCAAGAGAAACTGAATGGATGATTCAGTACTAGAGCCACGTAAGCGTTCTGGATCTGATCAGACATCACCATGTATGTGAATATCATCCAAGAGAAACTGAATGGATGATTCAGTACTAGAGCCACATAAGCGTTCTGGATCTGATCAGACATCTCATCAAAGCCTCCCTTCCTCGAGGCTATGCACTTGAGCAACACATGGGCTAAGTACTTGAACTAGGGGCACAGGTCGCTCTTGATGAGCATACCTACATTTATGTCGCGAGCGTACTTAGTTCGAAGAAAACATCCTCGAACTGTTAGTGGATGTAGTCTGGTTGGGCAGTCATCATCATCACCCAACTCTAAAACCCTCCTCAGATCATCCTCGCAGATCTCAATATTCTGGCCAAAAATAGAACTACGAATGCGATGAGGCTCAGCAGACCTATCTACTACAACGCTTTCCCAGAAATCCTTCTGAATCGATATGTATGGTGTGCATGGAGTAGAAATAGCTATGAAGATCCTCGACCTCCGTAAAAATGTAATAATCCTTGCGAACTCAGAAGCGTTCTGGGATGTGACGTCCAGATGAGCATAGAGATTGTGCTTCGTGCTCATAGTCCATCTACTCATCATGTTTCTGTAACACTGGATACATAAACGTTAGAAATTGTGTAATAAGATGGCATTTGAACATTAATGAGCTTTAATAAGTTTGTTCAATCATGCGAATAGTCAATGCGACTGGGTTTTAGTTGCGCGATTGAGCTCAGTCGTACGATTGAACCTATGACTCGGTTTAGTCGCATGATTGAACCTACGACTGGGTTTAGTCGCATACGGTCCCATGCGGTTGACCCAGTCATGTGAATGAAATCATACGCATGGTTCATTCGTGTGATTGAATGAGACGCCCAGCTCAATCATGTGATTGAAGTTCATCAGCATGTCCATTCGCATGAGTCTTTATTCGATATTGTTAGATCAGTTCTTGGTCTATACTTATTGTTAAACGTTGTGGTTAGTCTCATTAGACTCGCAAACACTCAAAATAACCCCAAAACTTCTTTAAATTAGCGTTTTAGTCCAGTTTGGTGGTTTATTTTGACATCTTAGTCTTGGTTCTTGTTTTTGACCAATTTAGGTCATTAGGGCTTGATTAAACCGACCATTTTGTGCGATTTCAGTCACTAAATACCTGTAGATGAAGAGAGAACATGTTAGTATCACAATCACAGTGCGAAATCAACGAAATCAAATTTTGGCAGAGTGACTTTGCTTTCGTGCGATTTGGGAGCGATTGAAGGGGTGATGAGAATGTGCAACCGACTTCACCCTATTTATACTGGTTTTATCCTCAGTCGTGCGATTGGATCTATTCGCACGCTTCATTCGTGCGACTGGGGTTCAGTCGTGCGACTGGGGTTCGGTCGTGCGACTGACTCAGTCGGTTACCTTCATTCGTGCGATTGGTTCATTCTAGTGATCCAATCACATGGATTGACCCATGCTTATGGTCC
>BJCM01270674.1:0-23209 GCA_018326385.1 Flaveria bidentis
TCTTGTATCTTTCTAATATGCTTTGTAACACTTGTATTAGAACATAGAGAAAGCAATATACTGCATTCTTGAAAACCATACACTTGTGTTCTTTGTGTTCTGTCTCTTGCATTACTTGTGTTCTTAGTATCTCAACTTGGTTAATCCAGTTTACTGTTTGATTAAAGTTTAGTTAATCTCCTCTTTGTGTTGTTGTGTTGTAACTTACACCCTTCAACGATCCTGCAAGATGATTTGGAGTTACATGATAGGTGTAATTACATATTTATTTCAAATAGACAAAATGGGATCATCCCATCCATTGAAGAGGTATTCCCTAATGCTGAGCATAGATATTGTCTTAGACATATATATCAGAACGTGAAACTTCAATGGAGAGGAAAGGCTTATAAAGACATGTTATGGAATATAGCCTCAGTGACAACAGTCTAAGAATTTGAGAACAAAATGGAGGAACTCAGATTAATGAATCCTGATGCATACAAGTGGTTGAAAGAAATTGCACCTATTCACTAGGCTAGAAGTCATTTCACAGGTTAGTCATATTTGTATTTATTTGACAATGTTTTCTTGTATTTAACTATAAGTTTTATATATAATGTTTCACAGGTAGAGCAAAAACAGATGTCCTTCTAAACAATATGTGTGAAGTATTAAACTCAAGATTAGTTGATGGAAGAGATAAGCTTATTATCACAACCCTGGAATTTGTGAGGGAATACCTAATGAAGAGGATAGTGAATGTGTGCAGAGTTATATAGAAGAGTGATGGGTTGTTGACTCAAAATGTAACAAAAAAGTTTGAGATCATCAAAAAGGAAGCTTCCAACTTAACTATTCAGTGGAATGGGGGTCCAAAATTCCAAGTTACATGTTTCAATGGGGAACAATATGTTGTTGATGTGATTGAGAAGGCTTGCTCATGTAGGAGATGGGAACTAATGGGAATTCCTTGTAAGCATGTTGTTGCCACCAACTGGGACATGGATCTAAATGGGGTTGAGGAGGATATTCTAGAGAAATGGGTTGATTCTTGCTACTGGTTATCCACATGGAAAGAGGTTTACTCATACAAAGTAGGACCCATCAATGGTAGAAGCATGTGGCCAAGATCAGGGTGCCCTACAAAGCTCATAGCACCAAAGCATCATAAACCAATAAGAAAGATAAGGAAAAAGGACGCTATGGAGAAAGAAGATAACATGGTCAAAGGTGGAAAGCTCAGCAGGAAATGGAAGACAGTAACTTATGGAAAATGTGGCAAGAAGGGACACAACAAAAAAACATGTGTTGGACAAGGGGAAGCATCAGGTTCTGGTCATTAGTGATGTGTATTAATGATGTGTGTTTATGTAAGTTTAGACAGTCAGTCAAATGTAGTTAAACTTTTGTTTGTTTTGGTAAGTTTAGGAAGTGACTTGAATGTTAACTGCACAATATGGGTGGCTATTGTATGTTTTGTATGTTTTGGTAATGGACATCAATGAATGAAGTATGTTAATTATATACCATGTATGTTTTATCCATTTGTACCATTTTGATTAATTAGGCAACTCAGGTAGTACTTAGAATTCATACCCAAAACAAATAAACGGTAATTAGAAGATAAACTTGCATACTATTTCATTACAACAAAGCCACTACAATTCAATCCCAAAATAGGGTAACAACACTTACAAAACACTCCTGCTAATCATATCCAACAAACCCTACAAATAGAACCCGATAAACTAAATAACAAGAATTACAAAACCAACAAACCCAACAAACAGAACCCAACTAATTAGTAAACACAGATCCTTCCTGCGACAATCGGCTTTGAGCTTTACCACTTCGTTTTCAAGGTTCTTTTTGGAACTCAGTAGACCAGGAATGATTTGATTTGCTCGATCACACATGGGGGGTCAACCCAAACAAAGAATTTACACTTTGATCGCTGAAACAAAAATAATAAGAGCATGAGTAACAATGAAACTAACTAAAAATTAAATTAGGGTTTAGAAACTTACAAATTGGGGACAAGTATAAAATCGTCGTCCTGGATTAGTGTTTGTCCATGAAATTTGAATTGTTGCAGGTCTACCACATTTACAGACCACCATTGTAGCAGATGAAGATGATTTTGAAGGAGGAAGGCGGAAGAAACAATGGGTTCGTAGTAGAAGAAAGGCGAATAAATATGGATATTTCAAAAAATGACAATAATACCCTCACGTTTTTTGCACGTGAGGGTATTCTCAGTTAAAATCTAACGACCGTTAGCACTAATATCTTAAGATGTTACAAAAAAGTAAACACAATACCCCAACCTGTTACAAAAAACCCTTAGTATCCAAACCTGTTACTTTGAGTAAACCATAGGGACCATTTGTGTAATTAACTCTATAAATTATTATGACGGTTATATCTAATTCATAGGTTATTGTTTTGAAAGCAGAAAGAAAGCTGGTTAAGCATTATCATGTTTGTAACACTCTTAGAAATGTTTGTATCTTGAATATAATTAATTAAAAGGTTATTTCATTAGCATCTTATAAAAGGTACTTTTATTTTATTAAATACCATAAGACATAAGTATTACATGAGTTCATAGAATAAGATATATGTTATTCTCTTACAAAATATTTTAATATAGAATAAAATTTTGATAATAATTATTCTTCTCTTTTAACTTTACTTTTTAGTATTACATTATTACTTTTTTTTTTTAAGTTTCATCATCTAAGTTACCCTTTAAGTTTATCTCAGAAGAAATATATGCTTACAGAGTTTAGTATCACAATTTATTATTTGTTTCATAACTTCATTTTCCCCATACAAATTTATCACAAATGTCGTGTTTAAGTTTTTAAATATATAATTTAACATTTTAGTTGCATTCGATAGTAAAAATGAGGTCATGCTTCTATCACTATTTATACGTGATAGAATTAAAGTTTTCTTAAAGACAATAACATTGAAAAGGAAGAAATATATATAACTATATTAAATGAAGGAACACCATCATAACCTTCTCCAATCCATAGCATACTTTATTTTATTTATATGTACTGAACATACTTTAAAATTAAATATATAAATTTTCTATATAAAACAATGTTTGAGGATCTAAAATAAGATTTAGCATGTCCTATCTTTAAGTTTAAAGACTGAAAAGCTAGTCTTTAAAGTATTATTAGTTATTAACATATTTATTATTTATAATCACGTATTAAAACCATGTTTATTATATCATCAGTAAATAAATAACATGAATCTAACTCTGTCTAAAAAAATAAGGAGATCTACAAGGGAAAAATCTTAATTCATTTGTAATATTTATAAATTATCTATATTCTTTTAAATTGATTCAGATTTAAAAGATAACTAAAATAAAATAACTTTAATATAATAAAATTATATAATCCATATTACATGTTATTATTAAATAAAATATGATATAATATTACTTATACAAATTTATTTTTATTTTTATTTTTTTAACGACAATTGTACGGCCCAACTTCGTAGGATAAGTGTTATCTTAATCGGGTCCACCTACAAGTTTATTGACCTCTGTCTTATATAGTTGTCTAAAAATCTAAAAGTCCTTTATAAATTGTAATTTTACCTTATTTCACGAATTACGTAAACTAATTATCCGATACATAAAAGTTTTAGTTATACTTTTAATAACCCTTATATTTACTAATAATATAATTAAATTGTTAAATTACCACTTTAGACGGATAATTTGTATATTTAGTTTTATTATTATTATTATTATTATTATTATTATTATTATTAATATTATATTTAATAATAATCAATGAAAAGCACTTATAATTTATTTTCTTTTGTCCAGCGTTCTCAAGACATTCGCCATAAAACTGTGCTTGTGAAAGTAGACTCCTACTCATTTGTTAACAGCTGTCTCCATCGATAACATCGTTCGTTGGTCCCACAACCTATATAATATAAATATATTGCTTAATGAAATTGTAATTAAATTATTGTTTAATTTAATAACTCGAGATTACGGCTATTAAAAAAGTTGACAGACTCACGGTAAGCTTGCTCAAAATAAAAATAAAAAACTCGTTTGAAATCGGCTTGTTCATTTGACGTAAGTAGCTCGTTGAGTTAAACCAAGATTGACTTGTGACTCGTTTATTTTCTAGTTTATTTGAATTATAATTTATATATATTATAGAGATAATTTGTAAAATAATATTAACTTCTAGGATTATTTAAATTAGATTACTCATAAATTATTTTGTCTGTCATTAAAATTTTAAAATTTTAATTAAAAAAACTTCACATAATAGTAAATAAATTTTATGAGTGCTTCAATTAAATCAATCATATTTTCTATTTATTTCAATTTAGTTATTAATATTTTTATTTATTCCGGTTAGACACTAAAGTTTTAAGAGTGTTTCAATTAGGTTATTTATAATTTTCTTTCAAAATATTAAAATTTAGCAAAATTTTTAAATAATTTATATTTATATAAATATTTTAATTTTTTTAATATTTCTTTTTTTAAAATATTTTGTAATTTTAAATGACCTAATTAGAATAATCCAGAAACTTTAGTGATCTGATTAATGCAAAAAATAAAAGATCTAATTAGGGCAAATAAAATTTATGAGCGACCTAATTAAAACAATCTTGAAATTTGATTACCATGTTATTAGAACAAATAAAATTTATGAGCGATCTAATTAAAACAATCCTAAAATATTTAATAAATTAATAATATCTATAAAAAACTTAATTATTTAATTATTTTTTTGGATTTTTTCAATTAGAAAAATATGAATAACTTAATTGGAACACTCCTACAACTTAAATAACCTGATCGTAACACATAAAAATATGAGTGATATAATTGGCACACTCTCAAAACTTATTTATTATTCTATGAACTTTTCCTTAACCAAAAATTATAATATATTATGTAACGGTTGTTTTTTTTCATTTGTTTTTATCACACTTGCTATTTTCATCTAAACAATATTTTTTTGGATTTGGCTCTCCTTTGTCATTTCATCCAAAATATTAACTTCATTAATTTCAAATATTAAACCATCTATCATAAAAAGGTTAATTATACATTCTGTATTTAAAAATAAAATCCTATTTTGTGTTAACTTGTTAAAACTTCATTCATGAAAGCTATATTAGTCATTTTATTTTTTTGATGTCTGAATATTTCATCACGACTGAATCATGAGATTGTCGCTTTATCGGTGGGGGGAGAAGAATGGACTTGGTTTCTAGCGGTGGTCAAGAACCCATTGTGAATGTGTTATATAATAGAGACCATGCTTCTAGTCGTCATCTCTCGTATACCATGATTAAGTTTCACTAGATTATGGTTATGTAATTAAGGGAATTTGTTTTGTATTTGAAAGGATAATTTTGTCAATTTACACGTCTTAATAAATTAAATTAGCAGAGTTTGTATTTTGGATGAAAATAGCAATTTTTTAAAACTTTAAAGAGCTAAATGAAAAAAAAAAAACTTATTTGGAGATAATAACAAATGTGACTAAACCACAATGAGAAAAACAACAATTCACTCATTATTTAAACTTAAACTTTAGCATCATTTTAAAAGAATTATTAGTTCAATCAATTAAGATAAACAAATTCAAACAATATTATTATTTGTTTATATATATATATATATATATATATATATATATATATATATATATATATATGTGTGTATATGTGTGTGTGTGTGAGAATAACAAATTCTAACATTTTATATAAATAAACTAGCCAACTCAACGAGACGACTCGACTCGGCTCGATTTTTTACGAGATGTCTCAAGTGTTACATTTCATCTCATTAAAATAGGTTAGTCAGCCTGGCTTGGTTTGAAAATGAGCCAAGCTAGAGCGTATCGTTACATTAAAAAAACAAACACTTTAACCATCAACTGGTTTGGTTTATGTTTATACAAACCGTCATACCATCGGTTTGCTAAAAAAACTTTACCAAACTGAACTATAAACTTCTCTACTTTTTGTGACTTTAGTATACCAAAGATACTAAGGTTAGCTTATGCACTCTTGCTATTTTGAATATGATGAAAAATACAAACCTAAGTATGAACTTGGTAACTACATGGGTAATTTGAGAGAAAATACATGGTTAGACAATATGAATGATATATCTAATGTTGCAAAAAGATGATGGAAACAAGAAACTATATTGTTTATCCTTTGATCATATTTATCGTTTATTAAAGTTATCACTAGTTTTACCGGTTGCAACAACAAATATTAAAAGATGGTTTCCTTCAATGAAACACGTGAAAACAAAATTGCATTAAATAGATGGCTGGTAATTCTTACATTTTTACATGTAAAGAGTGATTTGTGAATGTTTTGATCGAGGATGTGATATATGTTTTTTTCAAAAGATGAGAATCTTAAGTAATAGAGATAATCAGATGGGTCAGTGATCCATTAATAATCCAATTAATCATTAAAAAAAGCTCCTTCAATCACTAATGAATCTCATGGCAGTCGCACCTCTCTTCTATCTTACCCTGGACTTTCTGCCAACTATTGGATTTTACCGGTTTATCTTCATTTTTGCGCTAAAAGGTTTCAAATCTATGAAAAGCATTATCAAATGTAATAAGTAAAAATAATGTCAAATTACTAATATTTGGTAGGAATGATAAAGTACTAATCAAACAACAAATATTGTATTATAAAGATTTAGAGACTTATAACAACTATTTGTTTTTCTCAATGTAATTGTACTTCTATTTTTTGCCGTGTAAAATAACGTATCACTTAATATTTGAGAATTAAATTATTTTACAAACTCATTAACGACATATAATTATTTTCATTAACCGTGTAATATATTAGTAGCATCTCAATTAATGGGCTGTTTGACAACTTTTAAATGATTAAGTGTTAAACCAATAAGAAGTCTGAATCATTAAGAGGTCTGAACCATTAAGAGCTAGTATATAATTTAACTATTGAAAGACAAATGTCTGACCAATTTAAATAATATGTCTTAATTATTCAACATTAGACCTCTTAACCATTCAGCATCAGTATGATGCTTAACCATTCAGAGGTAAATCTCTTAACCATTCAGACATGTGCTCGCGAAACAAACAGTCTGAACCATTAAGTGCTAAATCATTCAAACATCTGAACCATTAAAAGGCTGATTAAGAGGCTGACAAATAGCCCTAACATTATATTAAGAGATATATTTTTTGGAACTAGAAAAGTGTTTTATCTTGTTTTAATTTAATATTATATTATTGGGACCACGTAAATAAATATAAGTTATATGAAATTTTTTATGATACCTACAAAATCTTTATAAGGAAAAAGTGTAACAATGTGAAAAAGAAAGAAGGGTGTAGAGTAGATTAGTGTCTTGAGACTGATAACTTGAGGGATAAATATAACCTTTTTTCATAGGTAATTCACACTCTTAAAGTCTACACTAATTTGAGATTAACCCTTAACGTAAAAAACAATATTTTTACTAAACACTATGATACTACTAGATTATAAGTTATTTGATGATAAATATTAAAGGACAAGAAAGATAGATAGCACATACGCCAGACTCGAACTGTATAAGCACTCAAGAAAAACTCAAAGACATTTACTAAAACCTTCTAACCCATGAATTTGTTGTTTAATGATAACTAATAAGCTTGTGTAGATAGTAACAACCAAATTGCGAGAATATGGTGATTTCAAAGGCTTCAAAATCTTGTAGGTTGATAAAGAAAGCTCAATTCTAAGCATCAATAGAAAAATAAGAAGATTGATAATTATAAAGGAAGCCCATGATACGCCAAAACTAATTACAAAACGAACTAAGAGGTTTAAAAGCATAAAGTTTGTAGAATAGAAATTTAATCAACAAAACTAATAATAAAGTTTACAAACTCTAATATTGTTTTACAATTATTTGCAAACACAAATGAATAATATAGTTTTGATATTTTAAATTTTAACCAAATTAATTTGAAGTATTTTCACTTTCAACATTGATTTTTGGTTATTTAGCTTCGCATACTAAAGTTTAGAATCTTAGAGTTTATCGGTTATTGATTTATTTTTTGACTTTTGGTGATTAAAGATTAGAATCTTACAGTTTGATTAATAAACTATTTATAGTCGAGATTTATTTTATCGAGTTTAGCCACTAAATTTTAGTGTTTTTGAGTTTCACCACCAAAGTTCTATTGTGTGGCTTTAGACGAACTGAAACAACCAAAGTAATGCAGCCGTATGGGTGGAAAATTAACCGTAAGATTGTCACGTAGCGAATGACTTTGGCCACTAAAGTTTAGGATCTTGGCATTTGATCGCTGCTTTATTTTATTTAATCTTTGAGTATTAAAATGGATCTTAGAGTTTGGCAACTAACTTATTTTTAAGAAACTTTTATTTTTTTGAGTGTGGCTAAAGTTAAGTGATTTTGACTTTTGCCACCAAACTTTGATTTTTTTTTCTTTCAACGAGCCGGATTATAACGACCAAAGTAACGTATCATTATGCATGAGAAAATTGACCGGACTCCCGTCGCGTAATGCGGAAAGAAAAAACTAGTTTATAGATAATTTTAACCACTTATCTTAATAAACTAGATATAAAAATATAATTAACCTGAATAACTATTTAAATTCAAACTTGTAAATGCTCATGATTCATGTAATTTCAAATCCCTCAAATATTTATTCAAGTTATTGGAATCAAATCAGTTCCAGATGACTAAATCCAATATAAATAAAATTTTAATTTGATTCGTAGCCGAATTAATTATTTGATGCAAATAAAGATTCAATCCAATTTCAATTCATATTCAGTTCAATACGAATTTCAGGTTATTTGTTTACAACTCGTATAATAAGCATCACCTATAGTACAAAAATATAAAGGTTAAAGTATGTCATATAGTGTTTGGTTTTCAATAATAACACACCGAATGCAATCATTATATATGTATCAATATGGAGAACTTCATTAGCTTTGTGAAGACTTAAAACAAGACTTATAGTGAGTACAAGTTTCCTAGATGAGTCACACATCAATGTATATATTTTTTTATTTATAAATAGGTTTTTGGTTTTATTTAAAATGGTTTATGTGAAGATTTTAAAATAAAAACACATACAATATTAGTTGTTGATATTAGTATTAGTGTAGAGTGTAGACTTATTTCTTATAATTACATTGTTGTTTAAAAGTATTGTATTTGCTTATGATGAAATTAGCCCAAGCTAAGGGTCATTAATCAAAATGTTAGCATGCATTATCTTCTTGAAAGTTGACATTATTGTGAGGATATAGGTGTCACCCAACATATGGGGTGCATAGAGCACATTGTTATCCATATGGAAGTTGTTAGTGTGGATCCATACTTAAGGAAGTTTGTTGTGTGAGGTGATGGGCAATTTGTGGGGCACACATAATCACTTTGTTTTGTTGGTTGGTAACTTTTGTATGGAGGAAACCACTTAGCAAATGTATAGATATTTTCTCTATTGTTTAATTATCTAATTTTTTATGATATTGTTATTGTGGATTTTTATACAAACTCATATTTGTACTTAGAAATCATAGATGACATGTGTGTGATGTGTGTTTTAAGGTGGTAAACTTCGATCCAAGCGGGAAACTGAGTTTATAGTTGACTCATTCAACTCGGACAATCTTGTGAATGAGTAATTTGATTTGTTTCGATAAACAATTTTAATGATTTTCAATGGGTTTTTTTGTATAGTCATATATAACATAACAAGTTAACAATAACATAAATTTGTATAAGTGTAAAAACGTAGTACCCATATAAATTAATGAGTATGTAACTTGTTATATGGTGATCTAACTTCTCTTTCCCATATAATTTGATGACTTTGTATGTTATTTTTACATATTTGAAAGCCTGATTAGACTACATTTTAGAATATAACGTGCTGAGTAATTGTTCATTTTCTTTTCTCTTTTTAGAAGGGCGGTAACATCATAATAAAAAAAATACTAGCAAGGAGCCAGTAAAAAAACCACATAGAAAATAAAAGAGTAAGGGGTCGTTTGACAACTTTTGAATGATTAAGTGTTGAACCAATAAGAGGTCTGAATCATTAAGTGTTGAATCATTAAGATGTCTGAACCATTAAGAACTAGCATATAATTTAATTATTCAAAAACAAATATCTGACCAATTTAGATAATATGTCTTAACCATTCAGCATTAGACCTCTTAACCATTCAGCGTCAATATAATGCTTAACAATTCAGAGGTAAATTTCTTAACCATTCAGACATGTGCTCGCGAAACAAACAGTCTGAACCATTAAGTGTTGAACCATTCAGACATCTGAACCATTAAGAGACTGATTAAAAGGCTATCAAACAGCCCCTAAACTTGATATTAAGGGGAATGAGTGTCCTATAGCCTTCCACATTCACCAAAAGATTGGTGTTGTTATAATTTAGATTTTTTAATCGTTTTGAGAAAACAAAAGATTTAATACACCTCATAAATAAAAAATCAATATTTTATGTTATCTTACTCGGTTACTTTCTTAATCTATTGCCATATCAATCACCCTTGTCAGGCTATTGTTATATTCTTCCCTTAAAGATGTAGAGTAAGATATCAATTTCTCAATAAGATCACTTTTTTTAATAGCGTGATGTAGTATCCTAAAAAAAATTATCGGCATGCGTGTGAACTAGGTGCTCTTTCAACTGAACTACAACCCTTAGGGCCTGATTGATAAAGGGTAATAGAATATACAAAGTAATTGAATGAATGAGTGAATGGAATATATAAGAAAATGAAATAAATCATTAAATTTTATTGTCATGTTTGGTTACCCTTTAGGGAATAAATTAATCATAACTTTGTATTGTTTGTCATGCATGAAAAAATAAAGCAGTAAAAGTAGTTATGATGTTGATGGCGGCCGTTGGTGGTGGCTCGAGGGTGGTTTCCAGCGGCGATGGTTGCCTACGGTGGTTTCCGACGACATTGGTTTCTAGAGGCAGTGGTGGTTGGCGGTGACGGCGGTGGTCATCATGCCTGGTGGTGGTTGCCGGTGACAAAGGATCTTGGTGGTCGGCGGTGGTTGTTGTGGTGGGTGAGTGAGTGGTGTTGGTTACTAATGATAGAAGAATGGATAAAATGAAGAAAAAGAAAGGTGATGGATGAAATGAATTTGAGAGAATGAAATCAACTATGTAATAGTTTATTCCATTATCTTCACCAATCAAACACGTTTTTAATCATTCAGCCTAAATGTTTCATTACATTCTACCCCTCATTCTTGCGTATAAAATGCTACTTTAGTGCTTGTAATACATATTTTGTTATGTAGATAATTTCTTGTGAAGATTAATATTCTCAAGATGACTATTACATAATCCAAGTTCATATTGATCAATCTTATTTGGCTACCTCAGGAACAACTATTTATGAATATTACGGGGAATTTTTTTAAGAAGAAGATACATTAGTTACATTTATATATGAAAAATCAAGATCTAGTGATATAACGTAAGGTCAACAAAAAATGGAACAGATGTTAGAAGCGTGTTCGATTGATTCAATATCAATAAATCTCGAAAAAAGAATTGATGGTTGGAACAAATGTATAAAAATAATTCTTGAAATTTCATGGGAATTCTTTATTGGTGTTTTCCACTATGTATTTACATTTAAATTAAATTTAGTTTGATTTCTGTAATATTTATTAACATATTCTTTTATTATATAAAAATACAAATTCATCACTATATACCCCCATTCTAATATATATCAACATGTTTTCACTTAGTATACATCGTGTTTCATAAAAAAAAACAAAGTCAACAAGAAAAAGGTTAAAATAGAAGAAAACTATATATAGCCCATTCTTTAAAAAGGCAGGCCGTATCATGGGCTTAACCCACCTCAACTCATGGTCCATATGTTCTCCAGGTTGACACAAACACATTGGAAGTTTGTAACCCAATTCCACACACTACCAAAACATGAAAACAAGCCCGCGACCATATACTCAACCCGTATCATCGGTTGTACAAAGTATCGCCTCCACTCGCTACCTTTCGGGGTTTGACATCAAACCTTCCTCGTCATTGTCCAAGTTATACACATCCTGATGGTAAAGTGTCCACCTCTATCTAATTAAAGGGTAAAAGGTTTAAATCTTGTAAGATGTAGGTATAGGTGGTTAGTAGAAATAAATTAAAGGTCGTCTTAAAAACCCATCCCGAATTGAGCTTTGTGCGTCTTCTACGTTCTCTCTCTCTCTCTCTATTGTTGTAATATTGTTGCAATATCCATCTCGAAGGCCCATGGACCTAACTTTGATCCTAACCAAATCAAATTTGGCCTATTTGGGAAGGATGCACTAGGTTTTAAGTAGTGCTCCCCAACATTCAGACCACCGGTTTAGGGACGGACTTTGAAACAGGCTAGGGTTCGGGTCCGTATTGGGCCGGTTCTGGACCAACCAAAAATTATAAACGCAAACTAAACCAAATTTTAGCTTTCTTGAAGCTCAACTCCTTTACAAGCGAACCCGGTTTCCCTTTTTACTTTGTTCTTCCTCTAAATTTATGCGGGAGTTACGTTTACACCCTCCTTAGGGGAAACTTATTGCCTCTCATTTAATTTTGATTGAAAAAGAGAATTGTTAGCTCACACATTTTAATCATACTTTTTAAATTTTCACATGTGTATCATGAGACTTAAACTTCTAATTTGCTTGAAGAAATAAACAAATTATATACATACATTGCTACCACTAAACTACAGCTACTATAATAAATTACTTACACAGATATACAAACAATCTTTAACAGAAAAAAAAATAAACAAATGAATAAAAAAGATCTTTTAACGTAAAATTCATGTTTTTCTTGACATAAATAAGCTTTCAAAAATCAAAACGGTTGACTAACATTTCATTCAACCATTACAAGGTCAACATCTCTTATCTTTCTCTTAAATAAGTTAAAATATAAAATTGGTAAAGTCTTCATTCTTTAGCTTTTTTTCTGGATCTTACCCTTTCTTTATTATCTTGGAAATAAAAAAAATTACTTACAAAATAATAATCAAAGATCAGTATTCACTTCTCACAAGCCACCAACAGTCATCCTTCTCCGAACCACCACCACCACATATCCATTCAAACCACCACCGCCACCAGTCACCACCACCACCACCACCACTCACCGCCACCGTATATATATATAACACAATCTTTATCCTCAATTTACAAAGCCACAAACTCCATTACTCAAAAGGGTCTTCATTACACAAAATCTTGATTCTTGATCACCACCACCACCACCACCACCGTCGCCACGGCCGCCACCACCACCACCACTACCACCACCATCACTTTCTTTCAATTTAAGTTGTGGGTATTCTAATTCAACCCAATTCTTGAACTCTTAGATCCCAATTTGATAGCTTTGATTTCATCCCCTGTTTCTTGATCTTTGTTGTTGAGAAGAACACCTGATGTTGCATACAGAGCCATCTTTCTCTGTGTATGCTGATGAAGAGGGGTTGATAAAGGTTGAGAAAGTGGATTTGGAGGTGAAAGAAGAGAGTGATGAGTTCAGTTTTGTGAAGGATTTGAGTGAGTTTGAGAATTTGGGTGTGAAAGAAGATGAAGATGTTGAACCAGTGGGTGTTAATGGTGGTGAGTTGAATCAGAGGAGCTTTGATGAGAGTGGTGATGAAGATTGTAAGAAAATGGTGGATGAAGATCCTTCAAACCCTGTGTTCTTGAAGAAGTATGCTCATCTTTTGCAGGTAATAAATATACATATATAATTTTCATTAGTTTATAAGTAATCTAGTTTATAAGTAGTCAAAGCGGTGACAGACCTAGAAAATTTTTTATAGAAAAATTTTTATAGGATTATTTTATAATTTTAAAAGGGGTGCTCGGGATTTTTACATAAAGAAAAATGAAGTTTTAATGGGTGTTTGCCCGCCCGTCCATCTACTTGGGTCGGCCCATGAGTCGAGGGCGTTTGGTGCGTCCAAAGTATAGAGAGTGAGCCTTGGGTCTAGGCGATGAGAGCATTTTTAAGTAAAACGTATTGTATAAACAATACAACATGATGTTTTTGGGGGTTTTAGGCGTGTTTTAGGATTGTTTTTACTTTTTAGCCATTTTTAGATATTTCATAGCTGTTTTGGCTAGAATCGTCATCGTTGCATTTGGATGGATACAGGGCGGTATGGCTACGTCGAGCCTTGCTAGGGTGAATGTGTCTCGCGGGAATTAGTTCGGGTTGTATAATTTAATATAGTTGTTAACTTGTTTGTTTTATGTTAGTAAAAATTAAACATACAAATCATCAAAATTTAAAAAGACTAGTTAATGTACAAACTTACGAGTTGGCTCGAGTTAAATACAACTGAATACGACTTGAGCTTCCGGCTCAGATCGGAGATTACAAGTCGAGCCAACTCGGCTATTGTTATTATGTGCTCTGAGTCCTAGTTAATGTCAGCTCAGCTCATCTTGTTTGTTAACCACGTTGATACGTACCCTTTTGGTTGTTTTCAAAGTGACAATTGCGGCATCAAGAATTATGTTAAGATAATTAGATAATTGTATGATTAGAGTTGGAGAAAGTAAAGTAATTACATTAGCAATTGGTTTTCAGTATATGAATTTATATCCACATATCACATGATGTGCATAACAATAGATGTTATTTTTACAAGTTATAGTGAAGTGATTTTAAGCATTTATATATTCATGGCATGACAGTCGAACCGAAACCTCAACGGGGCTGAAGAATACTACTTTCGTGCTACACAGGCGGATCCGAAAGATGGTGAAACTCTGATGCAATATGCTAAGTTGGTATGGGAGCTTCATCGTGATCAAGATAGAGCATTGGGTTACTTTGAGGCTGCTGTTCTTGCTGCGCCTGAGGATACGTGAGTACTTAGAGGGGTTAGATAACGAGTCAAAACAAGTTTCTTAACACGGGTCGGGTCGAGCTGGGTTGACCCACGAACACGTTATTCTTTTTATAGAGAATTTTAATAATATGCTAAAAAAATTGTGTTATTATGATAAAATGTAAGTTTTTTTAATAAAAATATCTAAAATGTATTCATTAAGAATACATGTATGCTTCAGATGGAACATAATACAAGCTGACTGTTTTGGTATGTGCTTAAAAGCGAAGTTTTGTACTGTTAAAGTACATTTCAACCAATCATATTCGTTTCAAAACTAAAATGGGTTGGGTCGGGTTGTTTGCAGTTACATCCATGCAGCATATGCACGCTTCATGTGGGAAATAGATGCAAATGATGACGAGAACAATGAAACATCACCCATTCAGGTATTTTTCACATCTTACACGCAAAATGAATATCAACAGATATTAGTGTTCTTGTTTGAATGATGGATTAACATTTTAAATGCAATAAAAACAAGGCATCTTCGGAGGTAGATGAAAAATGTTGTGACCCGTTGGTTCTTAAAAACCATGCCCGAATCCTTCAAGAGGTTATAAATCTTTGCATAATCTGATAAGTAGTATTCAATATACCAAAAAAGGGGCAGATTTTTTTAAATATGTTGATGTATGTTTGGTTTATGATTTGACAGGCCAAGGGAGACCTCAAAGGAGCGGAAGGGTATTACTTGCGTGCATTACAAGCGGAACCTGGGGATGGTGAAGTCGCTTCTCAATGCGCGCAATTGGCATGGGAACTTCATCATGATAAAGAGAAAGCATCTGGTTACTTTGAGCAAGCCCTCAAAGCAGCTCCAACAGATAGGTAAACCGTAAACAGGCCTATTTTGTGCTACATTTTGTTGTTAACGGGTCAAATGGGTTAAATTTCAAAGAAGAAAATTTGTTTGAAATGGATGTATAAAACCTCTTATAATCACAGAAAAAGAAAAAGAAATTTAAGATCCATCAGTTGTCACAACCCGACCCGGTTGACCCAAATTTGCTTTGCGTTCAACCTGTATCTTATTGATTGTCGTTTTGTTTTACAGTCATGTTCTTGCAGCACATGCCAAGTTCCTTTGGGAAGCTGATGATGAAGACTAACATTAGGAAAGACAATGGCAACCATTTCGGTATAAGTTTAGCCGGTTATGGATTGATGCTCGATTTATACTTGTGTTATCTTGAATGATGTACCAAATATAACATTCACTATTCTGATGAAACATTTAACAGTATTTAAGACATAAACCAAGGCTAAAGAAGCTTAAGCTGCATAAACCAGTGTGTCTGATATTTGAATATTATTTCTGTAAGTCAAAAATTTTAACCGAGAATCACACCCCAAAGTAAATATATCAGGATGCATATACCCAGCACAACCATACTTTAAGAAAAAACCTCACTACATGTTGCTTTCTTCCAAGACCACTATATAATGAACCAGTACAAACATAATAACCCAAAGGTGGCGGATCAATCAGATGAGATGTGACCGTTTTTAGGAGTCTGGTGTGAGTTGGAATGAGCCCGGTGGTCTTGACGACGATAGTAGCCATTGCCTCTCGGTCTGGTGTAATCGTTGCCATCATGACCATGCCCGTTTCCTTTGTTGTTGTTATAGTTTCGGCCTCCAAAACGCCCTCCTCTTCCATTTCCATCCATTTGATATCCACCCCTGCCTCTTCCTCTTCCGTTTCCTCCTACATTAATTGCATGTGCTTCAAAACAGTGCACGTTTTAAAAACAGGTCGGTTTAGTAGAGCTTAAGGGTCAAACAGTTGACCCAAAACAATTTCTGTTCTAAAAAATAACATGTTAGTCATGATCGCAAAACATAATCATTCCCAAAATAATCTAATGATTTTAGTAACTTAAATTTAAGAGGTTGTACACGTTAAAAAAGTATTATGTGACTTCCAACCCGCCAGACCCGTTTCCCCTTTAGCTTTCTTTATTCTCCACATGTTTGAGATAAAAAAGAACATAAATCCACCAAAAATGGGTTGAAATTATCAGCCTCTCATTTTCAGACTTACCCAACCAACATATAACCTAAAGTCCTAAAGATTAGATACATGATGTTGGGCATACTGACAAAGGTATAAGCTATTTTAATGCATGGTGTGTTTATAAATGAGCAAAAGTATCTCATTAAATGATCATATATTAATAAAAAGTACAGACACATACTTCCACCTCGATATATATTGCTTCTATTTGCTCGCCTTCCTTCAATGCTGACCTGTTGCCCACCAATCTCAACAGTAGCCGCCTACACAATTGATGGTATTCGTCAAGAAATATCAAGTATGGAATTTAGTAACTAAATCCAACAGTAACTTGATGTATAACATAATCATTTTTCAGTAATAAATGACACGTAGAGCCCAACCCTACTTCAAAGTAATATTACTAGATTTAAATGTAAAAAGTCAAACCTTGATTGCATTGTGAACACCAGAGATGTCTTCAAACTCAACAAATGCATAGCACACATCTAGATCCTGAGTTCAGATGTATTATTCATCATTTGAGTTTTTAATGGCTAAAATTGCAAGCTATTATTCAAGATGTCAAAAGAACTAACCTTACGGGTTCTGATTGCAACACCATCTTGCCTGATTTTACCAAATTTCTTGAAAACTTCCTCAATTTCAGAAGCGGTTGCAGTGGATGGCACATTTTTCACATAAACAGATTTCACCTCTGCCACAGAAGTCAATATAGAAGTAAATAAAAAGAAACCAAATGAAAATGCAGACACTTATTTGAGCTAAGAAACAACAGGCTGGAAGCATTACAATTCTACATAAGGATAGATATGCAAAAGCACCAGCAAGTGCACAAAACAACAGTCATCAGGTGGTAATAAAGCTTTTAATGCACCAAAACTGACCAAGTGTATGTTTGGACGTGTGTCTTGGAAATAATTAGGTGATATCGGAAAAATATAACCAGAATGTCAGATGGAACTAAAGTTACTGTAGAAGATAATCTTTGATGTGTTTTAACGTTTCAAGTAATAGTCATCAGATAATCAGTTGCTTAAGCGTTTGGCAAATTCCAATTATCTAACAAGCAAATACATAAATAATTAGAAAACATTCTTGGAGCAGCAACCTCTCAAACAGGTTAAAAGGAATGCAACTTTTTATAAAAAAGAGAAATGATTGATGTGTTCAATTATATACCTAACAAAGAAATTGAAACACATGACAAACCAAAAGTATATGAGAGAAAGATAATGCTACGCGATGTGTCAATCATAAATGTGGGTTAGGCCTATAACTAGCCTTATGAATCAGGCAAGGCACCCATTTCCCAAACATAATACTCGGTATTGTTGCAGCTGGTATAAAAATTATTTAGCCAAAACTGATAATTTGACCCCTAGATTATCCAATAACCAATTTCAAAACCACACTAAAGAGCAGATATATATTATAAAAAAGTTACCTTCGTCATCGACGATGGATGGGTCCTCCACCACTTCAGTTGGAGTTCCAGCAGGCTGTTGTGCAGGGGACTCAGACACATGGTTCAACTCTGAAAGAGATGCATTCTTTGTAATAGACTGTTCTCTAGGTACTGATGGTGCAGAGTGCCCTTTGGCCACTTGCAGCTTCCAATAACAATAATGGAGAAAAGTCAGCTTACGGACAATTACATATGTAGAAATGCATTAATGATAGGTGACAAGTATGACATGCGTACAATGGAAGCATAAGTATGCTTTTGGGGCTCTCCAACAACTTCCTCAACAGGATTCGTATGGTCTTGTAGTGCCTTCACTGAATTCTGGACTGAACCATTTGTCTGCACAGCATAACTGTCTTCTAGAACACTTTCAGCCACAGGGGCTTGCAACTGTTGTTCTTGAAAACTGTAGCCATTTGCAGTACCATTTTCTACAACTGTGGCAGGTGGAACGAAATCCCTGGCATGGATGTCACTGCTGGACATGTAGCTTGTTGCTGAATAATTTATATTAGTTCATAAGTAATATATAGTCATATACTCATATAAACTTCTTTTGAGGCCCTAAAAGTGATTGACCAGTTAATAGTGCATGATACTGCAACAAAACAAGCCACTATATACCTTGCTCCCGGAGTGCATTCGTGGCATTCAATTTGGATACCAGATCATTCTGGGTCAAATAGGCAACAGGAAGATGATGATGAATTGGCTGTTCATCAATGAAGTGAAAGATATCATTTAGAACAAAGAATCCCTTCTCCTGAGGTGCAAGGAAAAACGTCTGCACAAAATTCCTCTTGACACTGAAATCTTTTACATGCACAGAACCTGAAACCAACACAAGGACACCTCTATCCCAAGATTCGAGGGCGTGCACCGTCTTGATTTCTATTCCAGTATAGTTGAGAGACATGACAAGTGCATGGATTTGCTGCAATATGCATAATGTAGAAACATTGAGCACAAACACAAGACAAATCCCACCTCTAGAGTTGCACTATATGAATATAATTACTACTTACAATACAGATTTAAAAATAATCTTAGAGCTACAAACCAACAATCAAACAAAATTAAATATATCTAACTGATAACTACCTATTGTAACACATGCGCATCCAGACGCAATGCAGCACTTATCAATAAACTCATGAATGCAGCCTCAAACAAAATGATAATCAAGTTGTACTGTAACTGACGGAATGCTAAGAGCAATAAAAAAAACAATCAATTCTATAAACTAGTATCTAGTTAATAGTTATACCTAATATAACCATGCCAATGGAATGCTAGCAACAATTGAAAAAAACATATCGCTCAAATGCCCTCACATAGTCACATGTTTGGTTCAGTAACTGATTAAGCATATCAAAATCGCTCAAATTCTTACTAATTATATACCTATTCTAATAACCGTCAGTAAAGCAGACTTTCATAGGCAAAAGAGACGATTCCTAAACACCAACAGAGTCGATAATACACAAAATACGAGCTCAAATGCATTCACAAACACGATATTACCAGCATTGAGGTAGCGGTTTCTCTATTATGCCCATCAACACGAAGCAACGTGCTCCTATCACTGTAAAACTGATGCACATAATCCGGTTGCGTCTGAAGCACCTGATAATAATGCCCTACGAAGTACGTTCCCACCTACAACACATCCAAAACCCTAATCAACATCAATCTCTACACACAACACCATCACAACAACCACCATATGCATACCTGAGCAGCAGTTACGGGTAAATGAGACGGCGTCGCCATCGGAACCGAAACCCTAGCAAAACCCTAGATCTGCAATGCTGCTGAAGATCTGAATGCAAACGATTCAAAAACTTCGATTGAGGTTACAATAATAGCAAAGATGAAATCATTTATTGAGATTATTGTGTGAGATTTAACTATTAATGATTAATTAACCTGATGAAAATGTATTGAGAAGATGAGGCACAAGGGTTTTGTGTGTGTGCTAGTGTGTGTGTATCGTTGCGGCTTTGTGTAGCCGACACAAATATTTAGGCGTTGGCGCGTCATATATTGAGGTCACGTGCGATATGGGGATGCGTTAAGCGAAAATAAACGATTTTGTTGATAACATTCGTAATTTTATAAAAACTAGTCGTGATTCAGTCATGCGTTACGCGGTTCTTGTTTTATGAAAAAGTTTGTGTTAACCGGTGGAAGTTTAGTTGTGTCTTTCTGGTGCGATGTGACGTGACATTGTTTGTTGTCGAAGTTGGTTCGCCGTTCGGCACTGTGTTTTATAAAAGTGAATACCTATACTGGTTTCGGAAATACCAATGCTAATATTGGTGATGTTGCGCTCATAATTGGTTCAACTTAGCACATTATGATAGTGGTAACTGCATTTGCTACGACTTGAGCTCGGGCGTTATTGTTATCGTAGGACAATAGAATTGAATATTGATACCGGTGACTATGCTCGCTCATAGTCGGTTCGGTTCGGTTAAGCATGACACCACGATTGTAACCACACTCGTTGCGACCTGAGTTTCGTAGTTATCGTCTAGACTTGTTGAAAACCACAAAGCGAGCACCAATATTGATATTGGCAATCACTCATAATCAGTTTAAATAATCACGGTATCACGCTGGTAACTGCAATTGAACCAACTTGATTTTCAAAAAAGTTTATATCGAAGCGCAAAAAGAAAAATAAAATGGGTTTGGCATAAATTATATCCAATAAGAGGGGGTGAGAATGGAAAAAAACTAAACCACTTAAAAACAAAGTTTTATTCCAAATCTATAAGAAAAACAAACTTGAAAAAACACCGTAAGAAACAAAACAAAATAAAAACACCATAAAAAACAAAACAAAAGTTAACCCACTTAAAAGCAAATTCCTCTGAAAAAACGTGTAAAATGACAAATTATGTGACAAAGATAAAATAAAAAGAAAAAAACACATAAAATATGCCACTGAATCTCATGCTCAATAAATAATAGATAACACTTAAAAAAATCAAAGGCAATTAAAAGATGCCATACGACTAAATCACCATTCATTTCTTTGTAAAACTAATAGATAGATAGAGATAATCAATATGACACTTCACCTGAACATTTATATATCAAGCACACTAATAATAAATAAAAAAACCGTTTGCGTATAGATATGTACAAAAAAACCGGTTCGGAACCGGTTCTTCGAAAAAAACCCGAACCGGTTTTTGGCCCAAACCGGTTTCAAATCGGTTTCAAACCGCCGGTTCGTAAGCGGTTTACATTTCCAAGCATTCGTAAGCGGTTTACAATTCCAAGCATTCAAACCGGTTTCAAACCGACCCAAACTGGTTTCAAACCGCCCGAACCGGTTCCAAACCGACCCAAACCGGTTTGATAGGGTTGGGTTTTAAGGATTTGAAACCGGTTTGGACCCGAACCGGTTTCAGGCCAAACCGGTTTTGACCAATATTGACCAAACCGATTTCGGTTTGGGACCCGAACCGGTTTGGGTTTTAGAACCGGTTTGTACAAGTCTACATGGAAGCATGTCGTCATCATGAAAAGATCTAGGGCCAGTCGATTTTTGTAAGGAAAGATCTAGGGCTAATGAAGTCAACCTATTAAGATCTAGGGCCAACTGGTTAATTACGAATAGGAAAATCTAGGGAGTGACGAAAGATTGTATTAAGAACCGTTTCCAATCATGTTTATCAATTTGAGAAAGCGAGGAACCATAGCCGAACCCTAGTGACTAGAAGCGTACCATGCAGAGTTATCGTATCACACTGGGAAAATGGAAAAATATTGCTAATGACCAAATCTAGATCAAAAAGCTTAAGAGTTACTTGGAGTAAAGACCTTACTAATATGGTTAAGAAATTAGGGGTGATTGTTGGTATTAATTTCCTACCCGATTCACAAGCCAATGAAGTTAAGACACATAAGTTGACAAGTCGTTCAAGTTGGCTTAGTTTTCTAATTATATTATAGTTAGTATGGTAATTTTTGGGTGCCACGTTAGGATTATAAATATAAATGAAGAGCTCGGGTAAAGGCTTTCGAAGTATGATTTATAAAGGATTGTTGTAACTTTATTATCTGAGGATATTCTCTTTGCAATAATAAGGTTCTTCATCCTTTGTTGATCATGCGTCTTGAGTGACGACAACATATTAATACCATAGCGTGAAAAATACGATGTTGTTCCAACGTACCATTAATTACATGATATACTAGAAATAAGAAATATATATAAATTAACTTATTACAATGACATGTTGTCGCTATAATTTAAATTATATTTTTTTCTTATATATTAAATCATATTATAATAAGTAAAATAAAATAAAATTTTTGTATATTGTGACGAGTAGTTAAGATAGATTTTGATTTGACATGCTACTTTTTCACAAGGCTCTCCTACTCTATGGTGAAGATTAATCATCGAGATAGGCGTATGATTTAATAAATTACATTATTTTATATTGTGATAACTCGTCATTACAATAGATCATCATATGCTAATGACTCCTTGTCATCACTATAGACCTCGTCTCCATAGAGTAATTTCCTTGTAGTGAGTCTCGTGCTTTGACTATATTGCAAATATGGTTTCCACATATAAAAAGTTACAAACTTAGTTTAAATATTTGTAAAATGGTTGTAAAGTTTAGTCTCTATTATTAAACTCATTAGTTTTTAATGATATTGGGCCTAAACTTGCAAGTTAATGGACAATTTCTATTAA
>BJCM01270676.1:0-13881 GCA_018326385.1 Flaveria bidentis
TACCCATTATCATGTTTAAATAGTATTAAATTAAATAATTTAGCATAAAAATAGCCTATTAAAGTTATATGTGGGTTATATGGACACACATGATTGCAGCCCCTGAGTTTTTGGTGCGCATAGGTAACCACAGTGCCTCATTTGGTTTGGGTACATTCATGAAGGAACTAAGAGAATATAAGGAACAATAAACTTAAAAAATGACATGAAATGCACTGAACATGTTTAGAAGATATCTAGGTTATTTTTGGGCTGCAACTAGAAGTCAATGGGCTCATATGGCATCAGTGAATATCAAAACTTCAAACATGATATGTATAATTAGATTCATTAAACACCACAGTGGTCCAATTACATTTGAGGTGCATAAGCGAACCTTCAAAGTTACACTATGGTCTTCTTTACCTTGAAAAAACCTATACCCATTATCATGTTTAAATAGTATTAAATTAAATAATTTAGCATAAAAATAGCCTATTAAAGTTATATGTGGGTTATATGGACACACATGATTGCAGCCCCTGAGTTTTTGGTGCGCATAGGTAACCACAGTGCCTCATTTGGTTTGGGTACATTCATGAAGGAACTAAGAGAATATAAGGAACAATAAACTTAAAAAATGACATGAAATGCACTGAACATGTTTAGAAGATATCTAGGTTATTTTTGGGCTGCAACTAGAAGTCAATGGGCTCATATGGCATCAGTGAATATCAAAACTTCAAACATGATATGTATAATTAGATTCATTAAACACCACAGTGGTCCAATTACATTTGAGGTGCATAAGCGAACCTTCAAAGTTACACTATGGTCTTCTTTACCTTCAAAGTTACACTATGGTCTTCTTTACCTTGAAAAAACCTAATAAATGGTTGATGCCTGCCATGTTTGTTCATTATTTGCACATGTAATGTTTCAACAGGGTAATCATGTTATGGTCTTTTCATTCGTGACTTTAACAAAATTGTTTAATGTCATAAGTTAAAGGCTTCAACAATATGCAATGGATATGATTATATAGTTGGGTTATATAAATTTATACTTTTTCATATTCATCTTGTGCTTCCACAAAACAAAACTGATTGTATTATGGCATTGTCAGTCCATCTGTGAGACGAGCTAGTGCAAATGTGGTGAGTATTATTGCAAAATATGCAGTTCCAGGGGGTGAATGGCCAGACCTACTGCCCTTTATATTCCAGTGCAGTCAGAGTGCACAAGAAGATCTGAGAGAGGTGCTTCATTTGTGCTCTTCAATTGCATTTTGATTTTTAAGAAGGATAGAATATTGTTATTTGTTACTAAATCATGTCCAACCACTTTGTATCTAACTTAACACATATATTTATTTTAACCTACATCACTAATCTTGGATCAACTAAAACTATATATATGCTTCTTGATGATGCAGGTGGGATTATTATTGTTTAGCTCCTTAACTGAGACAGTTGGGGATTCATTTCAACCATATTTTGCAGAAGTGAAATCATTTCTCCTTAAGTGTCTACAAGATGAGATCAGTGATGTTAGAGTTGCTGCTCTCAAGTAATATTTTCTGTCAAAATTATGTTTTAATTTGGATGTTTTAGAAGCTTGTCTAGTTTAAATGTTATCTTATAAGGTAATTTGTCACTCTATTATTTTGAATAGGGCAGTTGGGGCTTTTCTTGAGTCGACCCATGATGAATCTCAAGTGGTGAGTTTATCTATCTAGATATGTTGCTGTAGATTCCAGAAGACAATGCTCCACTTATTTTACCTTACATTTCTGAA
This sequence comes from Flaveria bidentis, assembly GCA_018326385.1. Classification (NCBI taxonomy): domain Eukaryota; kingdom Viridiplantae; phylum Streptophyta; class Magnoliopsida; order Asterales; family Asteraceae; genus Flaveria; species Flaveria bidentis. Next base: position 1,777 of record BJCM01270676.1, read on the forward strand.
CTCATTTTACTTCATATACATGCAGGTTAAGTTTTGTGAGTATATTCCTAGCATATTGAATTATTCAAGAAAATGCCTGTCATCTGGTGATGAAGATACAGCCATAATTGCTTTTGAGATATTTGATGAACTGATTGAATCTCCAGCCCCCCTTCCTGGAGAATCAATCAAAGCCGTAGTCCAGTTCTCTCTTGAGGTCTGCTCTAGTTCAAATATAGAAATTAGCACTCGCCATGAGGCTATTCAAATTATTTCATGGCTTGCAAAATATAGATCCAATTCACTCAGGACACACAAGTTGATCACTCCAATCCTCCTAATCATGTGCCCATTGCTTACAGAAGCAACCAGTAGTGATTTAGATGATGATCTGTCGTTAGATCGAGCTGCTGCAGAAGTTCTTGATACTATGTCTGTGAAGTTGCCAAATCATGTGTTTCCACTGGTTTTTGAATTTGCTTCAGAAAACAGTAGGAATATTGATCCAAAGTTCCGAGAAGCTTCTATCATGGTTTTGGGTTTGATCTCAGATGGTTGTTTGGAGTTGATGAAAGAGGAGCTTGAACCGGTTCTTAATGTTGTCTTAGAGGGTTTAAGAGATCCTGAACCAATTGTAAGAGGATCAGCATCATTTGCATTAGGTCAATTTGCTGAATATCTGCAGCCAGAAATTATCTCTCATTATGAAAAGATTCTCCCTCATATAATAAGATCCTTACAAGATGCATCTGATGATGTGAAGGTACATTGAGATCATAAATTGTTCAATCCTTTGGCAAATGTTACCTTCCTTGATATTAGAGATAGTAATTTGACCCATTTACTTATGAATGGGTCTACGCGTTAAGTTTTATCTTGAAAGGATAAAATGGTAAAAGTTAGTTTAGAAGAGAATAAATTAAAAGTTGCCCAAAGTGCTTTTTAGTGCATACAACCTTTTAAATTGTTTTTTCAATGCATTAAAATTATACAGTTTTGTATTTATAAATGATGCCTAATCGATTTAAAAAAAATAATTTTGGACCAAAATATTTTGAGTCAATCTGACCCCAACTGCTTTGACTCTTTTAGCAACCCGCCCAACACAGCCATTTTTCCACCTTGATTATCTGCAATGCAATATCCACAGGATTGCCATACCATGCCACATCAGTTTTTAAATATAACTACAAACCCTTGCAATGCATTTGTACATGTAACTATCCATACATTAAAGTTGGGTCCCACTTTTATATACATACCTATATTACAATTGATTTTATATTGCTTGCGTTCATCCTTGTGGACATCCTTGTAAAGGGACAAACTCTCCAAAAACACTCAGAGGACAAAAGGAGACAATGGGCATTCACCTCGGATGTCCTTGAAGGATGCCGTCTCCATCCTTTGTGGACGTAACTTAATATTCTTTGCAGGAGAAATCATACTATGCATTGGCAGCATTTTGTGAGAACATGCATGAGGAAATTGTCCCATTTTTTGATACTCTATTGGGAAGGCTACTTGCTTCTCTTCATAATATTCCAAGACTGTTACAAGAAACATGCTTGGTAATGATGCATTCTTTCATTATTCACTTGAGCTGATTGATCAGTGATGTTTTTGAAAAAATGTGTCCGTAACTTTTGCAGTCTGCTATTGGTTCAGTTGCATCTGCTGCAGATAAAGCATTTATCCCATATGCAGAAACGGTTCTTGAATTGATAAGAACTTTTATGGTGCTTACAAATGAAGCGGATCTACGTTCACGAGCAAGAGCTACTGAATTAGTGGGGATAGTTGCAGTTATTGTGGGAAGGGAAAATATGGAACCAAATCTACCACCTTTTATTGAAGCTGCAATTTCTGTAATTATTCTATCATTGATTCTATCTTAAGTCACAGTACATGTGTAATGTGCTCTGACTTCTAAGATACGATTCAGGGTTTTGGGCTGGAGTGCAGTGAACTTCGCAAGCATACTCATGGATTTTTTAGCAATGTGACAGAAGTTTTGGAAGATGGAATGGCTTGGGTATACACTCGTCTTCTGGTTATTTACATATAAGCCTGTTATTTTTCCAATATTTTTACGTTTGGATATATATTAACGTAAACAGTATCTTCCACATGTTGTACCTTTGGCATTCTCTTCTTGCTATCTTGATGATGGACCTGCTATAGATATTAATGAATCTGATGAGGATGAAGATGTTGTTGGATTGGGAGCAGTTTCATCTGATGATGAAGCTCAAGATGAACCGAGAGTGGGAAATATCAGTATAAAAACAGAGGTTTTTGATGAAAAGGCCGCTGCAACTCAAGCCCTTGGCCTATTAGCCGTTCATACAAAGACTGCCTTTGCCCCGTATCCTTTAAGTTACATGTATTTCACACTGTCAACATATAGCAGCATTTCGAACTGTGATTTTTTAACTATATCAAGATATTTGGAAGAGTCATTAATGATTATGATAAAGCATTCCATCTATTTCCATGAAGATGTCCGCCTTCAGGCGATTATTGGCTTAAAACGTAAGTAAGAAATAATTTTCTTCAAGAATAGCTGGTTTTGTGTTCTTGGATCACTAGTTTACCAGTGTTAAACAACTTCTTGTTGCACCCTATTTTTCCCTTTTAGTGGGCATGCCACATGCCATTGTTAAATATACTGTACACATGAACATAATGCAGAATATAAAAAATATATAATGATCAGTAAGTTACCATAAATGATTATAAGGATCTAACTACGAGCACATGATTCCACTAAAGCGGAATTTGATTCATCATTTGGCATCTAAGTATTCTTGGCATCTTCTTATGAAAGAAAAATGTTATATTTTCTTATATTAGACGGTATGTGTATGTCTTTTGGGCCCTGTCTGACAAGAAATTTGTACCAGTTGATTACCTAAATTTTGTACTCTGCACTTCATTTAAACATAAAAAAGACATTAATATAGCATTGGATGATGCCTGTCCTTCCCAGCTCTAAAAGTCAGCTGGTTCTGATTGCAGATATTTTGACAGCTGCACATGTCTTCTTACAAGATCATAATGTAAGGGTATTTCATTACCCTTCTTCCCTTTCAGAATTTTAAATATTCTATTTTGCATATGAATAAATAAGCTGTTTTATCGTATACATATGACATTACAGTGACCCAATATTTAATGTACTAGAATTACATCAGACCATCTAGGGTTACTTTGAATGGTACTGATAGAGGTTGTCAAATGGGGGTAGGCTAATGGGATGAAACTGATAAATATATTGTATGGGTCGAAACATTATTTTTCTAAATTTGTTTAAATAACTAGTGCTTTAAATATGCTAACAGAAGTATTATTATCTTACAATAGCACTAGTTATTTCATTCGGAATCTAATTTTACCAGTAAAATTGGTTTAAGAGGTTTTGGTTAAGCATTGAAATACACTTTAGCTGACTTTTCGAATGGCTCGACCCATTTGTCCTGTTTTATTTAGAGATAGTTTTTTTTATATTCAATCTTGACCCATTAGAGATAAAGTATCACCCAAATGGACCAGTTCATAATAGAAATGATCACAATTGACACCTCTAATGTCCAGCTCACCCTTAAGTGGTAATTATCAGGAGGTTCTAATTCAATCCTTCCTTTCCTTTTCTCTGAAAACAATTATCGTACTAGCCAAGAGTAGCTATTAGAATGTTATAAATATTGGATTTTTCTCTTTAAGTCCGTGCATATAATCACCACCTTCATAACCTCGTGGTTGAATTTCTTTTCGAATTTGCAGGACGGAGAATCAAAAATAAAACAAATTCTTGGTAAGTCATGAAAGGATTTTTACTAGGTATAATACAAATCCTATGAACAGTGTTTAGAGGTTGAATTGATTCCTTAATTTCATAACGTATAAAATTTTAGATTCTGTGATGACCATTTATATCAAGACAATGGTTCAAGATGATGACAAGGAAGTGGTTGCTCAAACTTGCATCAGTGTAGCACAGATCATCAAGGATTTTGGATATGTTGCCATTGATTCTCGTATGACTTTTGTTTATAACTAGGAGCTCACATACTAACTGAGTTTCTATGCACAAACTTCTTGGAGGGCCTCACTATCATGTTTTTCTCCCCTTTAAATTTCAGACATTGCTAGGCTTGTAGAGTCAACTCTTGTATTACTGCAGCAGATGTCAGCATGTCAAAAAGTAGAATTTGACAGTGATGTTAAGGTCTATGATCCTGGACAAAATGAAGTGCTCATGGATGCTGTTACAGACCTTCTTCCTGCATTTGCCAAGGCTATGGGTTCCAACTTTGAACCTATCTTTGCAATTCTCTTTAATCCATTGATGGAGTTTGCAGTGAGCTTACTCAAGACTATAGCAATTTTTATTTCCCATAGGTGGCAAAATGAGTGGGATTGGTAAACAGTTTAAGATGGTTGGTACTTTTGGTACAGGTCAGAACTCAAAACAGGTTGGGTTAACCTGAAACACATTATTATCCAAACAAAACATTGTTTTTGTAAATATTTAGTGTGCTGAATTTGATTACAAATATTTTATAATTTCAGTGATGATCTTATTATTAAACAAAATGATTTAGGAGGTTTTATGCAACCATTTGAGATAATTACTTGAGTCGGATGATCCAAAAGTTAATGGGTTGAAGTAGCCACCTCTAGTATAAGGAATTCATCATTCTTTTATTTAACTTATATCAAATCACTGGCCTGCAGAAAGGATCAAGCTCACCTAAAGACTGGACTATGGTAGTTGCATGTCTTGCTGAAGTCGCACAGAATATGGGGGCTCCAATCTCTGGATATATAAGTGTAATCCTTTTGTGGATATGCTGTTTTAATGCCAGTTGTTCTCAGGGATTTTTATTTCTATTTGATGTTTGGAATCTTGCATCTCGTTTCAGCCGTTGATGTCCTTTGTACTAAAAGAGTTAGCTTCACCATCAGCAACCAATAGGAGGAATGCTGCATTCTGTGTTGGAGAGTTGTGCAAGAATGGCGGTGACTGCAGTCTGAAGTACCCTTCTTTCACTTTGATATTTCACCTTTTCCACGTGTTCATTTCATTTTCACCATTTTGATACCTTTATGATGGGTTCTTTCCATCCCTTTCTCTCAGATATTTTGATGATGCATTGCAATGCCTTTACCCATTGTTTGAAGAATCTGAGCCAGACCATGCAGTGAAGGACAATGCTGCAGGTGCAATTGCAAAGATGATTATGGCACACCAGGACTATGTTCCATTAAATCAGGTTTGTATACTAGACAGGCAGCCATTTGACCCCTTTACTTATGAATGGGTCGGTTTGAGTATGATTTAGTTCTAACGGGTCAAATAAGTAAAATTAATATAATTAGTCCAGAGTGTATTTTCAATGCATAAAAACCTCCTAAATCATTTTATTCATAAATATGTTATTATTGAAATATTAAATTTAACTATCTTTATCTTTCAATGATCAGGTTCTTCCTATTCTCGTCAAAGTTCTTCCTCTGAAAGAAGATCATGAGGAATCTGTTCCTGTTTACACTTGCATCTGCAATCTTGTTTTATCATCCAACTCACAGGTATATAATTAACATGCATTATTCTGTCCATGAGAACTCAGAATGTAGTCATGAACACTGTCTCACTGGTGTATGCTACCAACTGTTGACAGATGCTGCGGCTTGTTTCAGATTTGATTGTGGTATTTGTACAAGTAGCCATCTCACCACTTGAAACACGAGAAGTTAAACTTCAGATAGGAGGGGCAGTTTCTCACTTAATATCACTCTATGGTCATCAAATGAAGCCCATCTTGAGGAGCCTTCCACTAGCATATGCTCGTGCACTAGCTGCTATTGTACCAAAGAGTTGATGGATTATCAAGCAATGCCACGTGTCCATCTATTTGTTGAAGTTTTCTCCTTGCCAGATCAACCATCATTTTTTGACCGAGGTACACTTGCTAGTTCTTAGTAGAGGTGGAAAGATGGGTGGGTCAGGCGGGTGTTGAAATTGGTCATTTTCTACTATTAGTCGAAATGGATTGGATACTTGGATGCGGTTGGATTGACCAGCATACGCATTTGTCCATTTTAATATAATATATAATACCGTTAATGTGTTATGTATGATAAAAAAGAACCAAATTGTTACAATAGCAAAATAATGTTGAATAAAATATAGACTTTTGATGTCCTTCAAGTTTCAACCTGTTTGACTTGTTCGACCCCTTTGATCTGGTCCCTTTAAAGCAACCCAGTTCGAACCATTCACAAATTATATTGTCGAAATTGACACATGAGTTTATAACCTCTAATTGCATTCCTGCCATCTTTTAAGTTAGAATTATAAGAAATTGACAACACGTGACACCTTTGACCCAAGCCAACCGATGTATTATGTGAACCCTATTTATAAGGGCGAGGTGAGAGGTTTTGTCTCTCTTGAAGGTCCAAGGTTTAAACCTTGGTATGAGTGGATATTACTAACTTGGTGATACTAACAACTAACTAGCCATTCAAAAAAAAAGAAAATTTTACAAAAATCCAACATAATCAATACTATTATATTTATGAAGAGACTAGATAGTCAACATCAAGATATTAAACCAACCATACTTGCACCGATAGGTGTAAATTGCTCTGTTTTATAGGTTTTAGAATTCGTAAAAGACTAAGGCCCCGTTTGATTTGCACGGGTCAGCGCTGACTGGCTGACTCGGTCAGCCGGTAAGCGTGTTTGATTTGCGCGAAATTATCGACTGACCGGGTCCGGAGGTCTGACCCAGACCCTAAAAATCGGGTTGCTGACCAAGAAAAGGGCAGTCGGTGCTCGCCCCCTCTTCCCCTGTCCTCCACGACCCCCTCCGCCAACCGTCGTGCCTCCGGCGCAATCGGCCTCCCTCTGCGCACTGTCATGCCTCCGCCGCTCTTCCCACTCCTCCGCGACCCCCTTCCCGAACCGCCCTCCCTCCGCCGCTCTTCCCACCTCTCCGCGACCGCCTCCGCCAATCAGTGTGTAGTGTGTGGTGTTTCTGGTAGCATGTGGGGGACGCCGATGGAGGTTTGAGTGGCACTTGGGTTGCTGGTTTTGGAACTAAGTGCGGAGCCATGGAAGGGTCATGTGATTATGTTCAACGAGTCACCAGACATAGTTCATATGCAACATGAATGCAAGGATGAACACGAATTTCCAAATTGTGTTTACTCTGGTGACTGCAAACCAGATTGGGGTGGCTCTACTCAGTGGGTTTTCAAAGAATTTGTTGACTTTTTTTTTCTTTAAGAAGGTGGGGAGATCAAACAGGAAGATATACCCAGTGTGACCATCGGTGAGGATATGGTTATTTTTATATCTAGTGATAAGTAAACTTTTAATTTTAAGATTACCTGTTAATCCTAATGCATCAAACTCGTCAGAACTACGGGGCAATATGTTCATTTTTATCATTCAGCATAGTCAGTCAGATACAAAATCAAACAGCCAAGTTTCAGTCAGATGCATACTCAGTCAGAACTTCTAACCGGGTCAGCTTCTGACTCAGTCAGATCTTACTGAGTCAGTTTTATCAAACAGCCCCTAAAAGGTTTGGATATCTCTGAATGTTGTAAGGATCACATACACTTGAAATATTTTGATGATACTTTCAAACGTTTAGTTAGAGATTATTTAAAGAGAAACAAGAACAAATATGCTATTTTCTTCTTTGAAAAACATATAAGAAATGAATCAAACTAATATAATATAAAATATATTGCTTCTAATATTCCCCCTCAGTTGGAACGTTGGTATTGAGTAACGTTCAAACTGGAGCGAAATGACTCAAATAGATAACGTGGAACACCTTTGGTAAATATATCTGCATATTGTAAGGCAGAGGGGATGTGAAGGACCCGAACTTGGCCAATGTGAACTTTCTCCCGTACAAAATGGATATCCATTTCCACATGCTTCGTTCTCTGATGTTGAACTGGATTTCCTGATAAATAAATAGCAGAGATGTCACAATATACAAAGGAGGCACGCAGAATTGGGACTCGCAGTTCTAGAAGAAGATTGCGAATCCAAGTTGCCTCTACCACTGCGTTGGCGACTCCTCGGTACTCTGCTTCCGCACTAGATCTAGAGACTGTTGGTTACCGTTTGGAAGACCAGGAAATAAGATTGTCACCCAAGAAAATACAGTAGCCAGATGTTGACCTACGTGTGTCCGGGCATCCCCCCCAATCGGCGTCCGAGTAGGCAACTAGAGAGTGACTAGGGGAAGCCAAGAGACGAAGGCTCAGATGTAGGGTTCCTTATATGTAGCGTAGCACACACTTTAAGTAAGTGAAGTGGGGATTCCTTGGGGCATGCATGAATAAACAAATTTGTTGCACGACATAAGAAATATATGGTCGGGTAATAGTTAAATACTTAAGAGCACCTGCAAGACTACGATAGAGAGACCCATCGGTTAATAATTCACCACGGTGGGCACTGAGTTTGGTGGTTGTGTCAACAGGCGTGGCACAAGGTTTGCAAAAAGACATATTTGCTCTATGTAGGATATCCTTGGCATACTGTTCTTGAGAAAGAAAAAATGATGAATTATCCCGAGTGACCGTGATTCCCAAAAAATGGTGAAGAGGGCCAAGGTCGGTCATAGCGAACTCATCCGAAAGTTTCGAGATCACATGTGATAACAACCCAGATTAGTTGGCAGTAAGAATGATGTCATCTACGTATAAGAGAAGATAAGAAAGATTGTTGCCTTGTTGATAAATGCAGAGGGAGGTATCACAAATACTGTTCTTGAAGCCAAATGATAAAACAAGTTCGAAAACCTGGTGTACCATGCCCGAGGGGCTTGCTTAAGGCCGTAAAGTGATTTTCTTAATTTGCACACATGATATGGAAGCTGTGGATGGATAAACCCAGGTGGTTGATTCATGTAAACCGTTTCTTGAAACGTTCCATGAAGACACATTTTTACATCAAGTTGGTGAAACGGTTAAGCATTGGAAACCGCTAGAGATAAAACAGTGCGAATAGTGGCCGGTTTAACAACCGGGCTAAAAGTTTTCATGCAATCAATACCAACAGTTTGAGATTTCCCATTGCACACGAGCCAAGCTTTGTACCTGTCTAAAGTGTCGTCGGCTTTGAACTTATGGCGAAATAGCCACATCGCACGAATAACAGGTTGATCACGAGGTCGTGGCACTAGCTCCCATGTATCATTTACCTAAAAAGCACTAAGTTCATCATTCATAGCACGAAGCCAGTTAGGATTCGTTAAGGCTTTATTATAAGTGGATGGGATGGGAGATATGGTGGTGGCAGTAAGGGTATATTTGGGATTCGGTTTGTGGATGCTAGCTTTGGAACGCGTTTGCATAGGATGTGGGCTTTGGGTGGGCGGCAGATTGGGCTGTGGTGGTTTAGGATGGGTTGGCGGTAGATCGGGTTGAGGCCGGTCAGTAGCCGTGTATTGGTTATCGGTGTGGTGGTGTGGTGACGGGTTGGGATTGTTGGTCGGAGGAATAGCCGAAGGAGGGTTGTGGGGAGGAGAAAAGTTGGTGGGTGGAGTGTTTTGTGTGGTTGGAATAGTGGCGGGGGTGGGGTTGACGGTGGGAAATTCATGGGAAAAGAAAGGTGTGGTAAGGCTGCTATCATCATCAAGAAAGGAGTACGAATTTGTGGTGCAATGATCTTGGAAGGGAAAGATTTGTTCATCAAAAATGACATGTCGAGATAAATATACTTTGTCGGAAATAGGGTCGTAGCACCGATAACCCTGAAAATCAGAAGGATAGCCCAAAAAAATGCATCTTGTGGATCTAGGGGCTAGTTTGTGATCTTGTGTGGCGGACATGTTAGGATAACATGCGCACCCAAAAACCCGTAGGTGATGGTGCGTTGGTTGTCGCAAGTAGAGTGCAAATGCGGGTGTTTGAAAGTGAAGACGTTTGGTGGGAAGTATGTTACGTAGGTAAATCACGGTGTGAAGGGCATCGACCCAAAATTGTGGTGGAAGGTGAGCATGGAAGAGAAGAGCACAAATGATGTCAATCAGGCGACTGTAAGGCCCCGTTCCCAGGACGCTTACAGTTGGACCCTCATCGCACATAAAACGTATACTTTACATTTAATCATTCATAAAACATTGCAGCGGATACATAAAAATAACTTTTCATATCATTACAAATGCTTTTGCAAGTTAATACAAGCGTTCATTTCAAAATATCATTCGTTCGCATTACAATGCAAAAACACTATCAAAGGAATGCCATTCAAAATGCCAAGTAGCTACTCCGTGCCATCCTCAGCAATGCTCACCTGCCAACTGGAAAATGCATAAAAATCAACGTTGCTGATTGAGTTCTAGTTTTATAAATAAAACATACTTATCTTTTGTTAAAAACCATACTTTACGTTCATGCGATCATACATTATACGTACACATAGATAATATTATTATTATCTTCGTCATTCTTTCGTTCATACTTTCATTCATTACTTTCATCATCACCATGAACTTTACCCTTCGTGCTCGTGATACTGTGCCTAAGCCTATAAAAGACCTTCATCGGTGGTGCCCAGCACCAAGTGGTCACAGTACCTAAGGTAAAGTTCAGGTATACTATTGTCATATGCTATGCCCTTCGTGCTCATGATACTGGATCTAAGCCTATAAAAGACCTTCATTGGTGGTGCCCAGCACCAAGTGGTCACAGTACCTAAGACACGCAACAATGGTTCTTCCATATGGTGAATCACAAAGAAAGACCCCAATATGCATCCTTTGGGGTAGCTAACCCGCACACCGTTGAGCTAACACCTACAATGGGTATGCACCTCCATACATTTGCTTGCAAGCCTTTCTTGCGTTCATTCATTCATTCATTAATGCATGCATTCATCATCATGTTCCTCTTTCATTATCTTTCACTTTACGTTACATAATACTTTGTTCATTCATTATCATAACACGTAAAGTCATGGGAAAGATTAACATACATCATCATAAGGAACATAAACATATCATTCATACATCATCATGCAGGGCATCATACATACACAACATACATCATGTATAACCATGCAACATCATCATCATCATCATAAGCATCAAACACATATCATTACATGCCCATTATACCATCTATGACCTCAAAAGTCAACTTACATAACCCCCAAAAATCTCTTAGGTCAAAGCCTACATTACTCCTTTTTCTCCCAAAAAGTCAGAATTTTTCTAAGTGTTCATCCGCATTTCCTATAGTTCATCCGCATTTGCTATAGTTCATCCGCATTGGATTTACTTCATTCGCATTTACTATAGTTCATCCGCATTGGATTTACTTCATCCACATTTACTATAGTTCATTCGTATTTGTCATCCTCATTAGACTTACTCATCCGCATTTCCCAACTTAGTCAAATACTCATCCGCATTGACTTCATCCGCATTTGACTTCATCCGCATTTCCCAGACTTAGTCAAATGCTCATCCGCATTGATATGCCTCATCCGCATTTCCCAGACTTAGTCATCCGCATTGACATGCCTCATCTGTATTTCCCAGACTTAGTCAAATGCTCATCCGTATTTCATGCACTTAGTCAATGTTCATCCGCATTGACTTCATCCGCATTTGACTTCATTCGCATTTGACTTCATCCGCATTGACTTACCCATTAGTAGTTCATTCGCATTAACCCTTTCCATCCGCATTTACTTCCAAACACTTAGGCTGATGTAAAAAAACTTATCAAGTGGGTCTAAAACATCATATTCGATTTCCATGCACCATTCATCAGGTTCTAAGCTTAAATCTTACCCTCTAAGCCTTAGAAACACAATCATAAATCATCAAGCATGAACATATCACACATCACATCATAACATCATCATACACACATTCAAGCATACGGGTCCGAAACCCAGTTTAATAAAAACATACATTCATGCATTTTCAGCCCCAAAATCAGTTAAAAACCAGTAAAAGAGGGGTTCTAGAACTCACCTTTGAAGCTTTTGAGTGTGTCTTCTTCCAAACTCGTTTGCAAATTGAATTCAACCTCCTAGAACCCACTAAAAACATACTCGAACACATACAAACACAC
>BJCM01270677.1:0-21799 GCA_018326385.1 Flaveria bidentis
GATTGATAATGATTATGTATGTGTGTGCGTACACATACGTATAATTTAGTTGTAAGCAATTCTTTTTCTAATCATAAAACTAGGAAAAGTAACTTTTTGATCATTCATACCATCATGCATGCAGGTGTATGTTGTTATACATACATAATATGTAAAGGAGAAATGCAATGCCTCCAACTTTCATTTCGGTGGTTTTAATTTATAATAATGTATTCGAAATTTGACTTGTCTTTTTGTTTTATGTAGGGTTTGGGGAGGAGACGTATTATTTATTTTCTATATATAATAAAAGATAAAGAGGTTATTCACAATTGTTAATATAAATCATCTTTTGCCACATGTTAAAATTTTAAGCTAATCATGTCATGTGGCAACATCTACTAATCCATAATTTTTAAACCTATGTTTGAAATTTTTATATGTATAACAAGTTAACAACTTGAGTCACATTTTAAGAAAAAAGTTATTATTTTTTTCAAAAAGAAAATAATATTAGAAAAACATAATATGGATATGAACCACATAACGTTAAGATGTAAAATAAGTTTTGATGAATATGAGTATTTGTCGAATATCATTTAAGATATGAAAAGAATTTCCGAAATTAATTATAAAAACATGATGTAATTTACAAAATTATGGGTACAAAATTTCATATCTTATATGTATATTGTTAACTTACTAATATATTATTTGTTTAACTCGTATAATATTAATGTATCTAGACTAGTGAAAAGATATTTAAATTAGTCACAATCAACTAATCAAGCAACAAGTTAACATTGAGAATTTGTATAGAAGTTATGTGATAACTCACGTTATTATAACATTATATTATTATTTGGTAGAACTTTACATGTGGAATTTGTAATAACACGACGAGGAGCTCTCTTGACTTCATCCGATCGACTATTAATCCAGACAGTAACAAATTTGGCTTTTAGGTCATCCTATTTTAATAATTTATGGTTTCCTTCTTGACGTGAAAGACTTGATCTTTTGCAATTTATTATTCTTTATGAAAATGTCATTGATAATATTAGATAATATTGTATAAACGTATGATTTCTTATATTGAAAAATTGTTTGAGGATATTTAATTGAGTGAAAAAACAAAGTTTTGTTTCTACCTTACTTTCTGTAACTCAATCAAGACGAAAAAAGTGTTTGCAATGTTTTATATTTTTAGTTTGATCTATCTTAATCCGCCCTTTATTCGAGTAGCCTTTCTTCACCAAATTGCCCGAAGCGTATGATATTTTAAATCTAATCATAGATATTATGCCGGTCATACCCTTGTTCTTTTTTCTTTTAGCCTTTGTATGGCAAGTTGTTGTAAGTTTTCGATAAGATCTTCATTAGTACCCTAGAAAGTTCATTATTTATTCGAGAAAAATGATAACAATTAAGAAGATCAAACAAGTCTGATAGTATAAACCTTCAATTCAAACAAATTCTCGGATAGCCGTGAGAAATCCGGCTCGCCCCATTTCTCCATTTTAATCATTTTTTCGGTACAAGCTTAGAGTCGCTTATAATATCTAATTGTGGATGTGAAAGTGATTTGTGATATAGTAGGGATAGCTCAATTTATATAGTAGAGGACTGAAAATCCTCGTGTCACCGGTTATGAGTCTCTGTTCTATCAGTTCATTGATATGAATACATATTCATTAAGTATTCTTAAATTTGACAATCCCAATAAATCTCTAACTTAATTGTATTTTTCTTATATAACTAATAAAAATACAAATCATAATACAAATGAGACTTTAATTAGTTTTTCTAGTCTAGAATAGAACCTTGAATCTATATAGTTGTAGAAGTAAAGTTCAGATATGTTTTAAATGTGGATTGTTATCATAAAAGATTCCTAACATATCATAAGATTCATATTAGTAGATTAGCTAAAACTTCATGGTTGGTGCTGATCATGGGCATCAATAGCTAGCAATGTTCTATCGCTAGTAATAGACAACTAGTTTTTTTACTCATCGCGCACTGCAATGAGAAGTACGGAGCATGATAAAATCTAGTTGGTAAAATAGCTAGTTATCTTTGAAATGTTGTCTGGAATTTTTTGTTAAAATAAAAAAGTTAACATTTTTTTCTAACTCTAGATATCCCCTAAATAGTAGCGTGTTAGAATGAAATAGTTGTGAAAATAATTTTTGAAAAATAATTTAAATTGATGTGGATGAAAATCTATAACAATCGGTCTAAAATAAAATTTATGTTGAGATATAGATAAATATAAGAATGTCGCAACGGTATATCGTAATCTATTAAAAACCGGTAAGTAAATTTGATGACTTGTACCTTCTCGCGTGTTGTGATAGGGATGTTGAAATTAGTAAAGCTCGTTTTTTACAATTTATACATTAGTATTTACTTTTTGATTTCAAAAAATTATAGTCGTGACAACTTTTTGGCAAAAAGATTATAATAGAAAATAAATCGTAAAATTTCAAAACTTTGAAATAGCATTAACGATTGTTTGTTTGGGCTACAGTAATTCATATAATATTAAGTATAATTCTGTTTTGAATTAAATTTATATATATACATATAGATAAAAATAAGCATGTCAAAATAGTATATTTAGATATTATAAAAACATCAAGTGTTAAAAGTTATAAGGGAAAAATATATGGCCGGAAATAATTATACTATTAAAATAGTGTATTTTAAATCACAAAAAAAAAATCAAAAACAAGATGAAGTAATCATGACACATATGTGCGTTCCAAGTAAAAAATGCAATAGAGAAATTCTCAGCATCATAGGGTTGATCGTTAGTGATGTATCCAAAAAATCTTTTCATGGGGCCGGGAACTTTTTAAGGGTTGGTTGACTAACGTGGTAATGCTATATAATATTTTTTTCGAACCATTTCGGGTCCATGAAGTGTTGGATCGAGTCGGCTCATTTTAAAAAAAAATAATCAAACTAAATTTAATAAAACCAACAAAAGCACGTCAAATGTCATTACAAAAATAAAATAAAGGTATAATATACCCGAGATTCATTTCTTGAAATCTTTCGATAACAACATATAGGGAGACATTACTAAGTAAATCTTTCTCCATAAAACAAATGAAGCTATCACTTAAATTTTCATCATTCATCCGATTATGTAAATCAGACTCACCTACTTCATTCCCGAAAAACATATTTCAATTGTTGTGGTTGTAATGGGTAATATGAAAACTATCTTCAATAAATAATATGTCAATATAAATGAAAGGTGTTTCTTTGTTTGACCAATAAGTGCACAAGACTTGATAAACCATCCAAGTTGGCAAATCGGCTACCTGCTTTTAAATTGTCAATTAGATCTCAAGTTCAACCGGAAGTCTTTTTTTATTATTTTCATCGAAATCTTCGGGTACAACTCAGATAATCGTAGTATTTTTGAAACGTCAAACCCACCAAAATTATCATAATGACTCAAACTACTCAAACAAACAAGTAAGTTGAATGTTACCTCGTTAAAACGATTCTCAAACTCTTGTATTTGCATATCTAAAACCGCATTGAAGCAATCGTACTCAAAATAATAGTGATATGTGATATTTGTTTTTTTGTCTTGACTTCTTTGAGTTAATGTACTCATCATCCATGTTTCTCACTTCAAGTTCATATTTTTTACAAAAAAAGTTAACATTATCAAAGAGCACATTGAAACCCTCCATTCTAAATTTCTCAAGTTAACGTTTGGTAGAAGAAACTAATAAAACCACATCCAACAAATCTTCCTCTTTTCTTTGAAGACTTTGAGACAAAGTGTTTGTGATATTTAAAATATGCCACATCAAGTGTAAGTAGAAGATAATGTTGTATTTTTTTATTTCCGATTGAAGTCCATCCGCTTGTTTGACACTTGCAAGATCGACACTCGTTTCTTCAAATATTCAAGGACTTCCATAACCGATGGATATAAAGTAATCAAAGGAGAAAGTGTTTTATAGTAAGAATTATAACGTGTATCCCCAGGCCTTGAAAATAGCATTTCTTGATTTAATCCACTTCCGTTAAGCTTATCTTGTCGTTTGAAAGATGCACTAACGACATTTGTTAGACACCCTACCATTTTGTAAAGCTACCAAACACTTGTATGTTTATGCGCGACCCCAACAACAACAAGTTGTAGTTGATGAGCAAAACAATGTACATAGAATGTGAAAAGGTTTTCTTTTAAAATTAATAATCTTAGACCATTAAACTCGCCCAACATATTAATTGCACCATCATAACCTTGGCCTTTGATATTAGCCAAACTTAATCCATTTCGAGCAAATAAATTATCAATAGCAGATTTAAGCGTCAATGGGATTTCTCCATCACATGAACAAATTCAATAAACCGTTCCTTAACTACCCCCTACTTATTCACATATCGAATAACCATGACCATTTGTTCCTTTTTGAAAACATCACTTGATTCATCAACTAATTAAGAGATAACATTACCATCAAGATCTTCAAAATTTTGTTTTAGTACCTTTTGAGCAAAACAATATCTTGTTGAATTTTTGAACATGTCGTTTGATTATTACCGGATGTATTCCTTACGATAACCTTCCTAAGTTCTTCATTTATTTCACCCATTAATTCTAAAATTCCAAAAAGTTTCCTTTATTTAATGAATCATCCGATTCATCATGACCACGAAATGCTTGTCCTTGATTCAATATTTTTTTGGCAAGTCTCATAGAAGCACCTATTCTAAGTCGGTATTCATACCCTTGCTTTGAATCTTGCTTTGTAAAGGCAGCTCGTATCGATTGATTTTCACTAAGCAAATCATCATATTTTTTCAAACATTTATTGTGCAAACTATTAATTTCACCCACATGTTTAACAAGTCTTTCTTGTTTTTTCCAATCATTAAAACCATCAGAGACAAACATATCTTTTGAATCTTCATAATACCCTTTAAACAAGTAGCAACACAAGCAATTGCGGGATCCACGTTTCCACGTTTGGTGAATAGTCTAATCACTAAGCAGCCCTTGTGGCTGCTGAGATTCCATGTTTCAATTGCGGGATCAACATTGTGCATCAATGCCGATTTCAAAGAGAGAGATGGAGAGAGTAAATTAAGATTGAGAGAAAGAGACAAAAAACGACGATAGTAAAGGATTTCAGAGTTAGATCAAAGAGCAATGTGTGTAAAAGTAAGAAACATCTAACTCTTATAATTAAATATGATACAAGTCAATATGCACAATTATTTTAAGAAAACTAAGAAAAACAAATGGAAAGTGGGCATTAAGCCGCCACAATAAATTCCACGTTGACAACCTCCTCATTGACAAATCGTTGTCGTGTGCGCGTAATCTATGTTCCGTTCATTTTTTAAGGGTTTCAACTTTGAACTCATAATTCAGCCGAAAATTAAATTTAAAGATTTAATCAAATTGTACTTTTATCTTGAAAATTATAAAATTGGTATTTAGTCGTTCCACGTTTGGTTTTAAAATTTAAAAATTACAAAATTAGTCCAAATTTTTATTAGTATTATATTTTTTTGTTTTATAAAGTTAAATTACAAAATTAGTTTAAACTTTATAAAATGTAAAAAACTTAATGAAATTGATGTCAGAGATCAAACATGTAATGATTATAAAAACATTTAGACTAATTTAACAATTTTTAGAATTTAGGAACCAAGCATACAATCTAATCAAATTATTATGCAATTTTCTCATAAAATTATGTCTATTGTTCATCCGCCTTAATAAGAAAATATTTTTTATAAAAATATTGTTTTTTAAAAAATATGTTTTGTAATTATTTTGTTTGTTTTAATAAGACCGTTTTAAAATATTTCACATGTTTATAATTTAAAAAAAAAAAACAAAATGATTTTAAAATATTTTGTTAAAATTTTTTTAATGTTTTAGAAAATTTCATATTATATAAAACTTTAGTTTTTTGTTATTTAGATTTTAATTAAAAGTTGTTATTTTTAATTTCCTTCATAAAATCTATTCTAAAAAAAGCTAGTTTGATTTTTTTAAAAATAAATAAGAGAGAGAAACATAACAATTAATAAAATTTATAGTTAATAAGAAAGAGAAATTTGCTTGAGAATTTAATTTACTATAACACCCTTTCGAGGGAAAATTAATGTGTGAATATCTAAAAAAATAAAAAATGATAAAAACATAGATGAAAAGAATGATAAATGATTAAAAAACATTATTTTATTAAAGGTTATAGATTTAACCTACATGCAAGTGTCTGATCCAAAACTTTATTCCTATGGAATCATTATTTTTTTAAATACTCTAATTTTATAGACATGAACATAAAAAAAATTCAAGGTCAATTCGGGTCGGGTCAAGTAGGTCGTATAATAAAAGTATGAGATAATAATAATAACATCGTCATCACAATGTAAAAAATTATTAAGTACGAGAGTATCTTAGGTTTTATCATTATTGGGTAATTAGTGGGGATTAGGAGTGGGCTTAATTTAATATAATTATAACTTGGGATTTAAAGGCATTGAGTATTTAGTTGGAGTATACTTATTTAGTTATTTAATTAATTAAGAAATTTTTTAAAGTTTGAGTTTATGATTTTTTTTTTATAATTGATGGAGTCGTTGTTCAATAAAAACATTGTTATCACTCGAAGAACTTATACATCTACTTACATATACACAAAAAAAATTACTGTATTCTGATGACTTCAGTGGATAGATACTAGGTTCGCCCCTGTTTACACATGATGTTTGAATATTCCAGGTGGCAGCTACTTAATAAATTATCTCTTTAATAATAACTCTAAATGTCAGCCACTATACTTGTATATAAATACTAATGCTCCCCATCTTTTGTTAACCGTAGAGAGCAAAGATGGTGCAACAATATCAACAGAAACCCACATCAGAGACTAGTGAACAACATGATGTGTTGTTTAATGATGTAATTAGCGACTCCGGTGCACCAGGGAGTGATTCGAGTGTTGATACCAAACTCGCGTGGCTTGGATCACAAATCATAGGGGAGTTTGCTGAGATTGAGACGCCGTTTGGAAGGCGCAAGCTTAGTTATGCGGATCATACGGCCTCGGGGCGTTGTCTTCGTTACATTGAAGACTACATTATCCAAAATGTTCTTCCCTATTACGGTAATATATCATCCTTTCTTTTGTTTGCATTTTAATTAATTGATTTCCTGCAAGAATGTTTTTTTTATTTTGTATGATTTTGAGGTTCCTCAGAAGCCTTCACATCCTAGTTCTGTAATCATTAATCAACTACACCAGTACAATAAAAGAGATTTACGGCGATCATACTCTATAGAGTTGATGCCGATCACATCTAAAAACACATATATCGCATCGACATATATCGGTGCCATACAGAATTCTAAAATGTTTGACCAGTTAAGGCGTTGTGTGTTGACATGTTGACGCGGTAGACCACTTGCGAAAAACTTAAAAAAACCAACTAATTTAGATGCCATATAGCTATCTTTTCTTATAAATGTACAGTGAGGGATTTGGTTAATTAAGTAAATTAACTAATTTGGTATTTGACTTTTGTTTTATATAAAGTAGATTAATCTATCATGAGGGTTTCTTAATTGATTGCAACATTTCGTCAATAGACCAAGCCCAAGGTTAATTAAATTCAAAGAGAGTAGACTAGCTTAAGAAAAAGGTTATACCTACCCCTTAAATGTGATGAATTTACTTTTAAAAAATGTATTAGGTAGCTATCAATATTATTGTATCCAGCTTTATGGAAGTAATAACTGTTGGTCATATGCTACAGATCGAGGAGGCCAATATTTAGTATTTTTTATTACGAACACACAATCTATATCGTATACATGTTTTACTTTTAAAATTACCGTAAATTCACTTTATGAAATTTAAACTTATAATCTTTACTTAAATATTATGATATTTTACTATCAAAATGTTCCTGCGATGTGAATGTTATACATGTTCACGTTCATTAGCTGTTCCCTTCTAACCATACGGTAGTTTCCAATTTCATGTACCTTATTTATGTTCAAACAAGAACAATTAATATTCAGAAAACAAACAATTAGACATGTAAACAAGATAAGCCGAGTCCGAGCAAGTTTAGGATTGTGCTCGGCTCGTTTTGACTTAAGAGAGTTTAAGCACGAGCTCGGCTCGTCAAAAGCTTGTCAAACTCAAGATTGGTTCGGGCTCAGCTTATCTATTATATAACTGTAATTTTAATATTTATATTTTTAATTTTTGAAATGTTCAAAATTATGTATCGTATATATAACATTATGCGAATTGTTTAATTGTTTTTATCTAAAACTTTATATATAATATAATTATTTATAATAAATATATTAACTAAATTAAATTAAAAAATATATTAAAAAACTCGTTTAGATTTACGATCCAGCATGAGCTCGACATGTGAAGCACAGGCTTAGGCTTGATAATTCAATGAGCTTTTCTTTAGACTCAGGCTCGACTCATTTCGAACTTTTTATCGAGTCGGTCTTGAATAACTCATGAGCTGCTCTTCTTATATTTACCCCCGCAACAATTACTTATTGTATTGTGTTCATAGATTATCTCCTCCTTCTCATGCTAAAAATATATTTTATTTGGGTTTATAATTATTTTTTATTTTTCATCAAACCTTGTGTGTTATATAGTTCCTATTGGAAGAAAACTAAGAATTATACTCGCGTTTCGCAGCAGTCTTAGGAAACCATTAAACGAGTATTCACGGAGGGTAGAGTTCCATTTTAAGTTATCAAATGTAGATGTCACGGAGGTAATTAAAAATGAAAATGAAAATGAAACGGAAATACTCATCGGTATATACATAGCTCATTTTTGAATTAAATACATATGAAAATATAAATAAAAAAATCATGTTGTAAGGGTATGGATGAAAACAGCAACACAAAAATTATTTTAAAAACAGAACAAAATAAAAATAAAAAGAAAGCAAAACAAAAAAGACACAAATTTAAACGTAAATTTAAAAACACATCGCAATTCGAAAGCTTTAAAAACAAATAAAAATAATAATAATAAATATAATAATAATAATAATAATAATAACAGCTATAATAATAATAACAATAATAATAATAACAATAACAATATTAATAATAATAATAATAGTAATAATAATAATAACAAATAATAAAACAAAAATAGTGAAAAAAATATGCCGTTACAATGGCACATTCGTAAGCATTGACCTACATAAAAGTATTCAAAACAAGAAGACATAATTAGGGGAAAAAACAAAACAAAAAAAGAAAATGCAAAAGGGCTTGAATTTTAGAAAAACAAGGTTCAGGAATCAAGAATCTAAATTTGGGCTTGTGCATATTGTAAAATACATCTAAACAAAAATAATAATAAATAAATTAATTAACACAGAACTTGCAAGAGACTGGTTCAACACCAACCACATGAACCCATTAATGTGAGAGGTTACAATATACGGTATATATGTTGTAAATGTTATAGTTAAAACGTAATCTTATTTTCCTTAAAAGGTAACACTAAACTTTTTTAACTGCTAAGTAAACGGATCTCTAACACATCCGATCATCATTTTTATTACTAAAGTACGAAACTTGAGACCACTCTCATGAGTAAACTTACATTAGATTAGAAAACCCCTGATCCATCTAAACCATTTTGTTTTTGTCACATGTGTGAAACTTAAACTTAAAAGCTCCATCTAAATAAATGGGTTGTTATATATTAATAATCACATTTATAAAGTCGGCTATAGTTCTATCCTTCTTTGGACCCTTAATTAAAAGTGTAAGCAGCTCGTTATACATATATTTACCGATAAATAATTAGTGCATTAAAAGTAACTCAAACTAACTTTAACTTGTTTTCGGTTAAATGACAGTGAATTAAGATTCTACTTGTACAAACTTTAGCCCGTGTTTGGCACTATAACTTATAATGTTTGACGGTTAATAAATAATAAAAAAAACGTAATATGTTAACAGAAAAATGAAATTTTCATTAACTTGTCATATTGGTTTAGATTCACACATGTAAAAGAACTCACAGTGGATTCATTAAAAGTATTAAAAGTATGTGACTGTGTTTGGTATATTATATAAAATGGTTTTGGGTGATTGTGAGTGAATGATAGATAAATGTTATTGTAGATTGGTATATTTGAAAAATCACCGTTCAAATCCTTATAAATTTTTTAATATTTTTTAAATGGTTGTGAGTGAATGATAGAGAAAAAAGTAATGATAATGGTATAAAAAGTATTATTTAATTAAAAATGAGAGAGAAAATGTAATGATTTTTAGTGTAATTATATGGATAAGAATAAGGAAAATACTGTGAATGCTCTAAGTGTTGAAACTTTACAGGTAACACTCACACATGTGACAACTACGTTGGCCACCAGACCACGAAAATGGTCCAACGAGCAACCGAGTATGTGAAGAAATGCTTAGGCGGGAGCCGGCATGACGCGCTCCTCTTCTGCGGATCAGGCACGACCGCGGCCATAAAACGACTTCAAGAAGTATTGGGAATCGCGATCCCGTCCATTTTAAAAGAGAGGGTGCTGAGGTCATGTGTAGGAAGTGAGGAACGATGGGTGGTGTTTGTTGGCCCTTATGAACACCACTCTAACCTCCTCTCGTGGAGGCAAAGCCTAGCTGAAGTAGTAGAGATCGGGTTAGACCAAGAGGGAATGATTCACATGGATCATTTGAAGCAGCGTCTAGAGTTTTATCGAGGAACGGGCCGCCCAATGCTCGGTTCTTTCTCGGCTTGTAGTAACGTTACTGGAGTTTGTTCGGACACTCGTTCTTTAGCTCGTTTGCTTCACGAGTTTGGAGCCTTTGCATGCTTCGATTTTGCAGCAAGGTACGGTACTTGGATCATTTTTATTTGCCTGTATCTTAATGAAATGTTATGACCAAAATGTATGTTTTAGCTAAGTAGATTTCCAAAATGTCATTGTGACAACTTATAAACGTAATGTTGAATGTATAATTATAGTGGTCCATACGTGGAGATTGACTTGAGATCGGACGCGGTTGATGGTTATGATGCCATAACACTAAGTCCACATAAGTTTCTCGGGGGACCCGGATCACCGGGGATACTTTTGATGAGCAAGGCCTTATACCAATTGAAAAATGCACCCCCTTCGACATGTGGAGGTGGGACTGTTAACTACGTTAATTACTTCAGTGAACAGGTACAATGTATTATAGTAACCAGAAAATTATATACATATAACCCTTCAAATTATGTTATACATTAAAGTGATCAAGATGTATATCTAACCGTAAGCTTTTAGGACACAATATATGTTAATGACATTGAAGAAAGGGAAGACGCTGGAACGTCACAAATTATTCAACGAGTAAAAGCCGCTTTGGCCTTTCAAGTTAAAGAATACATCAAATGTGAAGATATAAACAAGATAGAAGTTGACTACATTGGAAGGGCAATAGAGAGGCTTGACAAACATTCTAACATATGGGTGTTGGGAAATACCAAAGTAGAGAGACACTCAATTCTATCATTCCTCGTATACACAACTACAAGCTCTAGTAGGAGAGACAAGCCTCTTAATGGCGCTTTTGTTGCTAAGCTTCTTAATGACCTCTTTGGCATCCAAGCTCGAGGAGGGTGTGCTTGTGCAGGACCATATGGCCATTTTTTGCTTCGTATCAATGAACCATATTCACTTGCAATCAGGTCTGCAGTCAAGATGGTACGCAAAACTATATTCTACATTTCTCAGTACCAAAGTAAAATCTAATTTGTTAAAGATTTCTACATTTGATGTTTGGTAACATTTTGATCCATCTACAACCATTCTAACTTGTTCATGTGCTTTTCACACTAGCAGCAGTTCCAACAGTTGGTCGGGTGCATTTTTGCCTTCATCTTTACCTTTACATTTGATTTATGAGCACTTGTATCAAAACATGAATCTATTAAAAAAAACATATTGCCTTTGTTACATATAGCAATATTTAAATGTAAAGAACTATGGCATGAGTTTGTGACACACATACATTCAAATATTTATATTATCTTTTACCTCCATTGATAGGGATATAAAGGAGCTAAGATGGGGTGGACAAGAGTAAGCTTTCCTTACTACATGTCTAAGGAGGAATATGAATTCATTATAGCTGCAATTGAATTTGTAGCTGTTTATGGACAAAGATTTCTTCCCCTTTACCACTTGAATTGGAATACAGGCACTTGGACTTTAAAAAATGATAATACTTCACAGGATATTTTTCATAAACAGCAAGATTGTAGTCATTGTGCTTCATTTTGTAGCGGTAGTGGCATACCAAAAGCAAATACTCAGCAAAAAGTGATAGAAATGGATGGTGTTGCCAAGTATGCATTCTATCTGGAAGTTGCAAAGCATATTGGGAATATACTTCCAGAGTTCCCATCTCAACGTATACTTCCGAAGGATATCGATTCTGACTGTGTCTTCTTTCAAGTGTAATTTCAAATTTCGTAATTATGCACATGCTAAGATATCATATTGGTAGTATATGTATGTAATACTCTTGTCTGTGGAGTCGATGTTATATAAGCAAATACATTATTGATATAATAGTAAAGAAAATAATTATTAATGTAAAAGATAATAATCCTTTATTTCTAGTAATTGTTCGAAGATAAATTACATATCATATCAATTGCTAACGAAACAAAGT
The DNA here is from genome assembly GCA_018326385.1 of Flaveria bidentis. Classification (NCBI taxonomy): domain Eukaryota; kingdom Viridiplantae; phylum Streptophyta; class Magnoliopsida; order Asterales; family Asteraceae; genus Flaveria; species Flaveria bidentis. The sequence continues at coordinate 12,719 of BJCM01270677.1, forward strand.
TTGACGGAACTGGCATGCTTCTCATGTTTCAAAGAAATCAACTTTTTGAATAGGTTTCCTAGATTTAAACCTGTATCAACTTTACTTATTTTGACATCCTTTCGTTCTACTACTTCTCGTATCTGGTGAGACTGCCACTAGATATATCTGGTATTATGACATTACATTGGCTCCTTTGCTTGCACAATTGCACTAATGTTATCACAAAATATCTCAATAGGTTCTTTGATGTTCGGCATTACCCCAAGAGCAATAATAGACTTTTTCATTCAAGTTGCTAAGGTTGCAATACATCTAGCCTAAGTCATGGATTGACCAAGCATACTTTGCTTGATACTCTCCAAAGTAATTGTTTCTCCATCTGTTATTTAATTAGACTAATTATAAGGCCACTAAGGATGTATGCTTTAATTAACAAGTCCAGCACTTAGCACATGTAATTTTCGGCTTTTATATGTATTTTTGAAATACATACCTTAGTTTATATATAATTCTCAATAAATTATAAATACTACAATTAAACCACAATTTTAATCTCTAGTTTTTATTTTCTCAAGCAATAACAACATTTATATATCAGAGATTATTAGTAATATTCAGTTTTCTGAATAACAAATGCCACAATATTACTTTGCGTGAATGTCTATGCTCTTTTAAACACATTAGTTACATGTCATTGTTCTTATGACTCTTTAAGTTCATACAACATTGGCAATATTGTCGTTTGTTGTTACTTGTATATCTTTATCCAGCATGATCATCTTTCCATTAACTACTGTCACTATCTCCCATCACCAAAACTTGAAGCTTTCTTTGATGGATTCTTGATTTACAGCAACATCCGCAAGGGATCTGAGACTGACATATATACGTATCAAGGAGCATGAGCTGGGACTCCAGTGGCGGTTTCCATTGCTCTCAAAGTTCTTATTTCTGAATTTAGCACAGCTCTGTTTTCCATGTTGAATAAAAAATACAGTAACAAAATGTTTTCTTAAAAAAATAAAGATTGTCAGATGATGAAATACGTCTGATACGAGAAACGAAGGATTGGTAACATTGAGAAAATATAGAATAAAAACAAATCAACTCAAACGGTTGAAAAACACTAAATGAACCCATCTAGTTCGATAGAACTAACTTTAGCCACTTGAAAAAAATTCATAATACATAATAAACATGATAAAACTAGGCATTGATATATAATATTTACATTATATTATATGCAAGAGAAATAAAGAAAGAGTGAGTGATTTTAAAATAATAATAATATTAAGAAGAAGAAGAAGAAGAAGAAGAATGATAGAAGAGAAGAGGAAAGTACTAAATGGCGAGATGTATTGACCTCAAATGTGCATAGCACTCGTCACTGCTCTTAAAATGGTCAAGACACACCCAGCAAATATGAATCCCACACCTACACTCGATGTGGTTGCACCCATCGATCTTCTCGATGGTGAAGTTACACACAGGGCAGTGCCTCACTTCCTCTTCTTTCCCCTTCATCCACTCCTTCAACGACAGATCCGGATCACGCTTGAACTCCTTGTACCTTTCGCAAGACAAAAACGGATGATATTCCAGGTGGCATCTTGTACACGTCTCCACACAACACGCCCCACACGCAAATGCTCTCCCATCATCTGTTACTTGATAAACCGACGAACAGTCAGGCGAAGGGCAAAATCGGTATTTCCCACTACTGGATGCCACAAACGATGCTAGAGACGCCCGAAAAAGTTCCTCCACCTTATCGCTTACCAAAAGAGCTTTAAGGTCCACCACTAAGATCAACGCCCCACAACCCTCATGTGCACAGCGTAACGGGAAACTGTTCCCAAAGTTCTTGATTGCCGATTCAAATTGTTCTAACAGACATGATCTGCAAAACTCATGGTTACACATTTCCAATCGGTACCCGTCCTCAACATCACATAGACATATGGAACAGGAGGGTGTTTCTTTTATCACTCTTTGACTAGGACTGCAAGTTGACGTCTGTACCATCTCATGTATCGTCTCTTCAACGTTTTGTTTCACCTCTTTAGTACCACGGACAGAGATGATATGGTGGCGTGTGTTTAACATGAAGTCTGATCCTGGAAATCTTTCTTTGAGCCCATGAAGGTCAGGCCCAAACTTTTCCACCACTTTCTTCATAAAATCTGGTGGGAAGGTGGGACCCCTAAGATGAACATCAAGCTGTTTGTTCTCGTGTAGGACCACAAGGGACTGAACCAATTTCTGCTGGGCTAGATCGAGCTTGTTTAAAGGACCAAAGACTCTGAAGCTATGGTTATGTCTGTCAAAGAGGAAAAAAGTGCCAGTCTCACGTTGAATAGACTTCTGAAGAGCAAATCCTTCTCGAGAAAAGATAAGTTGCATAACAGGTGGAGTTAGCTGATCATCGACTATTGTTCTTCCATTCATAAGTTGCTCCAGAGGTCGTCTCAATTCTGCCATTATTTTGGTAGCCTTAGCAGATATCCTGACGCGATATGTCCCGTTCTCATTCCTGTCAAAAGACAACTCCGCTCCTACAAACAATTAACCATCATTACAAAACAATGTTATTAGATCAAATGTTTTGAAAAAGAAAAATAACATAAAACAATGGATATCGTTGCCGCCGATTATGTAACATTATAAAGAACCAAGTAGCAAAAGACCCAATGCATCAATCAAGTCCTCATAACCCTTGCAGTGTAAACTCAAGCACAATAAATAGAGGTGGCAATTTGACACATTTACTCATTAATAGCATGATTAGCATTACGTTTTTATGTCTTAACAGATCAAAAACCACCAGAGTGAATTTTTAATCCATAAAACATCATAAATTACGCGTATGTTAAAAGTAAGATTAATAATGAAAAATAGAATTTCAATAACCCTACTTATCCATTAACAATTTAGAACTTTTCTTCCATAACTTGGACAAAAAGTGACTCCCATCAAACTAACTCGCTACCTCTACTCTTCAAAGACGCAGTTTCTTTGCCATTTCAAGAAAAAGGAACATTTAAGCAAATGCAGGCTAACACTCTACAGTTAGCACATCAAAAGAAACACTGTCACAGAAACAAGGAATCACACTAAAAGCTTATCAGTGAAGGAAGCAAAACCAACAAGAATATAAAATAATGAACAATGCGGTGCACATAAACTTGCAGGAGACAAAATTTTAAACAACAGTCCAATAGACTTGATTTATAAGCACCTTCTGTTCATCAACACAATTAATTTATAATTTTTTTAGCTAAACCTTTTCCAAGATAATAAAATACAAAAATGAATCATATTGGCCACCCCAAAAGGATATAGGTAACATAGCAAGAGAGATTACCTTTCCGAAGCTGGAGGTTTTTTAGTAAGGAATGCAATTGATCCTTAATAACCATATACACTGAAGCAGGGCAAGAAACACTGCTATTAAACTGTTGTTGACATTTAATCTTCTGCCATGCCTGACATCCTGGTAATGTTTTCCCATCAATCTGTTCCAAAGCTTTTGCTGCTTCCAAATGCAAACTTCCATCAAAACTAATCTCCGCTTTCATGAAATAATCCATCGGTTCACAAGGGAAAATATGAACACGCACACATTCATTCTTGGAATTCCCTGCTGGCATGAAGGAGCTAACCTCTCTGAAAAGTGCTTCTTCAAGAACCATAAGCGGTGGATTCTCTACGGCCACAGCCCGTGGTAGGGAAAGTTTGAGAATTTTCCTACTGGTTGCTCTGTTTAAAGCATCAGAAAGTTCATCCTCAAAGACATCACCATCAATTCCCGACAACATAACACTGTCCATAGACGTCATGCTCTGTCTGCAGTTTATAAACTTGTCCCCAATTAACAGATTTGAAAAATCTTCAACCATGGCTGACACATCACTGGCATTGCATTGAACAAATGCAAAACCCCGATTCCGCCTACGTGGCCACGATACTTTTGCTTTGACAGCTGGAAATGACAGATATTTGTTATCTCCTCCAATCATGCTTCTTGACGGAGCCATTTTCAGTTTACAACCATTGAAGTCAATTGGGCTCAACTTTGTAGCTTTTTCAGCAGCTTCAGGAGAAATAAATGTTACCCGGCCCCACTTTTCATTATCTTGACCAACCGCATTAAGCTTATGGACCGCACAGATGTTGCCCGATGCATGTTTCTCTAAAAAAGATAAAAGCTCCTTCTCCTCAACATCCTGTGAGCCATGAACGAATATGTCTACTGTAAGACCTCTCTTTTCAAGTTCCAGATGCTTTATCTCAGCACCTGAACCCAATAGAGCTACAGGAGGCACCACATGTCTGCCTGGAAACAGAAATTTTTCAAAGCATTCATTCTGTATCCACTTTCCTTCGCGCTCCAATACTGAATTAACAATCTCAGACACCTGTTCCATGTTTTCAGAAGGTGCAAATAAGTTAACTTCATTGTGGTCAACAGAAACCTCAAGCCGAATTCGGTCATCACTAATGGTATCCCTGATGTTTGAAACAAGATGTTTCAGACTAGAATTTGATTTCCCACAGAATCTTTTCAGTAACATTGTCCCAAAACCTGTTAAAATTTTCAACTGCAGTTTCCTACGGTCAATCTTTGAAATATCAAAAGGAGCAGGGGAAAGAGTCTGCAAAGAGTCAAAGTCAACAGAAGTGACACAAGCCAAGTACTGATTCGGCATTGCAATAATTTCCCCAAAAACTACCCAATTTGGTCTCTCTCCGAATATCAGTAAAGAACACGAAGGATGCAACTGAACGTGAGTTCCCGTTGATGCCACTTCATATCCAAGATTATCATTTCCTGAATACATTGCTATGTTATCTGCTAAAGATGAGAGTATGACATCTTTAAGCATTTGATCATATTCGGTGTTCACTACGGGATCCCAACGCCAATAAGTTGGGATAATGATGTGGAGCTCATGCTGAAGACAGCTTTCCATTTCCTGCACTGCTTCTTGGCATCTTCTCATAGATTTTGCGTTAATGCTATTATCCCAACACCATTGATTCCTCTTATCGCGAGGAACACATTCCCATTTTCTGTAAACAGATAACAAAGTAAATAAATCACCACCTGGGTGGCAGAATTGTACTTTTAAACAATCTGATTTATGTTTCTCTTCCTCTTTGCCGACTCTGCAAAAAATGCTGCTGGAATTTGCCATAACCGCGGCAAGAACAAGTCCTTCCCTGCCCAGACGTTTTTCATGGCATTTCAAAATCATTTTACCAAGCCTGGGCTCAATTCCTAATTTCACCAGCATCCGACCATCGTTGGTTAACTTATGAATACCATGTTCAAGTGCAATGGCTCCCAATTGAATTAAATTCTTGATTGCAGTCTCAATAGCTGCATTGCATGGTGCATCAATGAAATCAAACTCTTCAATTTTATGAACCCCAAGAGCTAGAATTCTGAGAACTGCAATCCCAAGATTAACCCTGCGGATTTCAGGTTCTTGATGACAAGGCATGGACAGGAAATCACTCTCTCCATATATCCGATAACATTTACCAGGTTCAGTTCTTCCAGCACGGCCCGCACGTTGGTTAGCCGCACTTTGACTAATTTTGCAAACCCTTAGAACATTCATCCCAGTCCCAGGTTCAAACCGATTCTCTTTGACCATGCCAGAGTCAACAACATACTTGACTCCTGGAATAGTCAATGATGTCTCAGCAATATTAGTTGAGAAGATGACTTTACGCTTGTTGGGATAGTTTAAATACACACGGTATTGGTCTTCATGAGATAATCTTCCATGCAAAGGTAATGAAACTATCGATGGCCCTTTAAATTGTTCACAAGCCCATTCTACCTCAATTTGAGAAGTGAGGAAAGCAAGAATAGTCCCTGGTTCCTCCATTCTATGGATCTCACCTACCCTCCTTAACACATCAGAAACATAAGGGGCGACAAAGTCACACGGGACATTAGATGATGATACTTCAGGAACGTATCTAATATCAACTGGAAAAGTTCTGCCCACCACATGATATGTACCACAACCAAAAAAATATTTAGATAGTTGTTCTGCATCCGCTGTAGCAGACATTATGATAAACCTTAAATCGGACCTCCGATTGAGTAAATCTTTTATTAACGCTAAAAGAAGATCAGTGTTCAAGCTTCTTTCATGTGCCTCATCAACAATGATGCAAGAAGCCCAGGAAAAATTCTTATCATTCATGTAGTGCTGAAGTAAGCAGTGATCTGTCATGTATATAACCTTTGAATCCAATTGATGAAGAGATGAGTAGGATGATGAACAGATGACTGAATTATCCTCGAAACACCCATGGATTTCTTCCTTAACTCTATTTGCTAATGATATGGCGGCAAGCTTACGTGGCTGAGTGCAAACTATAGACTTGTTACCAGCCACTCCTGAATCAGCAAGGAACTGAACCAGCTGTGTGCTCTTTCCAGAACCAGTTTCTCCGATCAATACCATCACCTGCACCAAGAACCAATCCCATTATATTATAAATCAACCAACAAAGATCCCCTGGTTACCTGTCTGTAACTCAGTTACAAGCAACTTTGTGAAGAGTAATTTAACCCAATTTATATAGTGTACCTATTACCGGTGAATATAGGATAATCAGGCACAAGAATCCCCAATTCTTAGAAGTTCAAAAGTTGTGCCATTATTATATTAAAATCAGTCTACACAAACCAAAACAAAATGCATCCATGACATTTTCTGAAAAAAGAAAACCAGTGTTGTAGAAATCGCTAGGCGCTAGTCAGGCGGTGTGGTACCGACTAGTGATTAATCAGATCAGACTTTTGTGTATAATTTTGCAAGTTTTTTATGTGTATATAACATTGATTTTAACCATTTTATTATGTATTAATTTACAAGTTTGGGGGTTAAAATGTAAATTGGTGAATATTCAGGGTTTTAAAAGTTAAAACAGACAAACTTATTTAAACTATCTAACCCTAAAGTTCCCTCCCGTCATTCACCTCCCCCTCCTTCCAGTCACCGTTGCTAAAACCTTTGCCAAAATAGGCAAATCAGGCACCAGAATCGGAAAATCTGGCGGATTTCGTCGTCGGAACATCTCCAATTAGGACGATTTGGTCGACTTTGATCAAATTTGACCAATTAACGCCTAGAACCTCCGATTTGCTAAACTTGAAGCGGCCAACCTCTGATTAACGATTAATCGCCGACTAATCGAAGGCGAGTTGCGATTTTTACAACACTGAAGAAAACATATGATCAACATAGCCAAATACAATAAAAGTTGCCAACATTGTTTGATAACGTCACATTGAACAATATTTTGGAAGAAGCGGTCAAGAAATATGCATAATTCATGTGAACTAAAAGGTATGGAAGACGGGCACAATGAAAACATGAAGATTTTTATGCCACAAATTTACATATTGCGTTAACCATAAGGTTGTTATCAGAAAACAGATTCCAAATGTCTTTAAAATTAATAAAGTCAAAAGATAAACTTGTAAGTTATTAAAAGGAGAATTTAGTATGTGAAATCCTAAGGGATAAAGTTCATTAAGGCTTTATACATTTTGAACAATGGCCTTAATTCTATACTTATTAGATCTCCAGACTTCTATAAGTAGAGAGCAAGCATTGTAATCATCTTGTTATAAAATCAATATTTCTTGAGGTTTTTTCCTTGCACTTTTTAGTTTTTAGTTCTCATCATTGAACTAGTTTGGATCTTGAAAGACTAAAAGTGCTTGCACATTCCTTTTAGCTTACCAACTAGATCTCTTCCATTTAGTTGTGTCGCCTTCACTCCAATCACTTGTTTTTCTTGTATCTCAAAAGTGTTGGATTCATATATGATATATCCCTCATTGTTGAGTTTTAACAGTAAGAACTCAAGCTTCTAGGAAGAATGTCACTTTCTTTATAACTTTAATTGCTTAAATTCTTTGCAATTAAAAGGTGTTTGTTTCATATACCAGACTATCAACAACTAACAGAACTAATAAGATTTCACATAAGATTATTGTAACTTAAAACTAATAAAACAAGCAATCATGTTGATAGAATTAAAGAAGGATGACTAACTTTTACATTTATCTCGATCCTTAATATCCTTACAGCAACTCCTTACCTCGTGGACAACGAATTATTCTCACTCAAAACAGTTAATCACTCTAGACTGATTCTTGTGGATCACGCACCCAAACACCCACCCTGACAGGGAAAAACGAAATACCAGTACGCCTCTACAATCACGAGATAAAAGAACACTACTGTTGCAAATTTAAAACAATGTAATGCTTAGGATGTTAAGATGAAACAACCTACCTGCTGACAGTGTATCTGCCAAAGAATGTCCTTACGATCAGCATATATAGGCAATCCATCATCAAGCCTCCGGCACTCCCTCTTGATCATCCAATAGATCTTATTCCAATCGAACGCGCCTTTCAGCATCAACACCTTAACATCACCACTGTCAAACACCTTCCCATCGAGATAATCAAGTATACACTCCATTGCAGAATCAAACTCTCTAATCCTCCTCTCAACCAATTCTCTCTCACGCACACTCCCTTCTTTCTTGCTTAACAACTCCCTGTGCACCACTAACCTCTTCGGCTTCTTCAACAACAAATCAACCCTAGCAATCTCCCGCGACACTTCCTCCACCTTCTTCTCAAACCTCCTCACCAATTCCCCTTCCCTAAGCCCTCTCACTCGCTTAGCGAACAAAACCCTAAGCCGAGAGTTCAACTCCTCGGTATCAGAAGGCACCATCAGGTTCTGCACGAGCCTCGGCATGAACGACAGACCTCCGTCGAGCAAAACGGACCACAGATACACAACCGTCTCGAGCGCACTGGACCACTGCTGGTAGAAAAACCTAGCGGCGACAACACCTGATTCGTAGATGAAGAAATCGTCGGGGCAGCAGATGAATTTCCCCATGAGAGTCACAATTTCATGGCGGTTGTAGCTGTTGTGATCACTGCTCTGTGAACGGAGTTCGATTACGAAATTGGGACGGCGGTGGGTGGTGGTGGTGGCGGTGGTGGTGGTAGCGGTGGCGGTGGTGGTGGTGGTAGTGGTG
>BJCM01270677.1:21819-40030 GCA_018326385.1 Flaveria bidentis
AGTGGTGCCTGGTGGTCGATCACGGCGGCGGTGGTGGTGTGGGTGGTCGAACGACCGGCGGTTCGCCGGAAACGAACCTCTGTTGCGATACATAGGAAGCATTTGATCAGTTGTCATGTGAAAAAGAATATCAAAAGAGTCAGAATGAGGGTTTCACAGGTAGGTAAAAGGTGAAATAAAGATGATTAAAATCGAGAGAAGGCTAAATACGACTAATAGAAACTTTAAAGAATTGGATAACATGATAACAAGTCTTTTTTTAAAGTTTAAAAAGATAAACACTTTATTATTTTATATTTTATTTGTATGATTATTTATTTTTGTACATGATCACACGTGATCATTGATGTAATTTGCTTAGATCGTGTGTGTATATTTTAGTAACATATATATACCTAAGACGAACTAACATAAGCAAGGAACATTATTTTTTATGATATTTGTTTTTTGCCATGTATGTCTTGCATTATTTAAACGTACATATGAAAACAAAAAAACCCATTTGCGTAGGGTTTCATGTGTATTCTTTTGTTTGATTTAACTTAATGAACAAACAGAAAAATGTTTTGTCCATAATGTTTCAATCAATTATGTAAGAGTAAATAAATTATTTGTTGTTATCTTTAAGCAAAAACATGTATGTACCATCATAATCATGGACATTGTAATGTGCCTTGTAATTAATTAATAGTGCCTCGGTAGGTAGTGTCTTTTTTTAACACACACCAAACAAGTGGTAATATACAATTTTATAAGTTTATTGGTTGAAATGATTGGAGAGTTGAATAAACCAAGCTATAGTTCATACACAACGTCTAATTCTATAATCCCAGATGCCATACTCTCATTGAATATTCGTGCTAACCTCAATGTTCCCACAACTCTAATAACATCAGAGCCAAAATATTTTGTGGTTTTATGTATGTGCATTTTATAGAACTTTGAAACTAAGGAAAGCATAAATAACAACCATTAAATAAGGTTTAAAAATAAAGAATTTATACATTAAACTTATGACACGACCAAACCTAACATGAAATTTACAGGTTTGTGTTTAGTATAAATGAGTTCGGGTCTGTTTCTAATCTAACCTATCAACCCATTTAGCTAGGCGGGTCGTATTGGGATCAATCGGACAAATTAGTAGGTTGACTAGTTTAACCCATTTATTAGTTATTTGATATTTTGATATACGTTTTATGTCATACATTAAAATTATCGGGTGTTTTATTTTAAAATTTAAAACAAAATATAGAAATTATAATAAGATATTATAACAAAAATATTTTCTTTTTTTCATTTTTTGTTGTAAAATAGTAAATTATTAATATGTAAAAAACTACAAAGAATTTTAAAATCAAATCAAACAAGTCGTAAATTATCAAGAGCTATTTAGGATTTCATACCGTGATAAAACCTAAAGTTTATTTGTGAGAACATGAAAAACAAAATAAAACAAGAGTATACAAAATAAAACTTACATATGTTGCGATGCATGAATCTCTTAACCCTTTATAATATCTTAGCAGTTGTTTGACAACCTTTTAATCAACATTTTAATCAACCTTTTAATGGTTCAAATGTTTGAATGGTTTAGCACTTAATGGTTCAGACTGTTTGTTTCGCGAGCAAATATCTGAATGGTTCAGACATTTACCTTTGAATGGTTAAGTATTATAATAGTGTTGAATGATTAACAGGTCTAGTGTTGAATGGTTAAGACCTCTTATCTGAATTGATCATATATTTGCATTGGAATAGTTAAATGATTTACTAACTCTTAATGGTTCAGACCTCTTAATGGTTTAGCACTTAATGATTCAGCACTTAATGCTTCAGACCTCTTATTGGTTTAGCACTTAATTATTCAGAAATTGTCAAACAGTACTTTAATAAACTAATTGGCATCCCACATGTTAATCTTCACTACTTCTAATTGTGACAACCCATAAGCTCCAATGGTTACAAGCCCAATAAATCAACAACCATAATCCAGTTGAATCATCCTCGTTAAAAAAGATAAAGAGATATTAGTGTAATAACCAAAATGTAAAATGAAACCTTACATAAAATTAAGAGAAGCCGTACATTGTGATAGAGAAATACTACATAATTTATCATTATATCTAGAAGCTAGGTTAGTGAGTTATTTTTAAACAGTGTGATTTAGTGTGAAATAATGGTGTGCATGGCACATTGCAAAGTTCAACAAAATCTAAGTAACTATAAGTTACATTAACATTCGAAGGAAACCTTAGTGCATGATACACTACTTCTCGGCCAATCTAGAGCAATTCTTTTTGTATTGACCATGATCAAGATAAAAGCTAAGAGTCGATCTATGGGTCAACACAATAACTACAATATAAGATCTGACAAATATTTCATATTGTGTTAGGAGAATTTAAGCAAAAGAAGAACTTTTGGATTGAGAATCACAGAAACATTAGTGAAATAAAACTTTATATACAAATTAATAGAAATTGTACATTGTGATAGAGACATATTACACAATTTATCGGTAATTCATTATAACTAGAAGCTTATTGTGTTATTTCTAAACAATATGACCGAAATAACATGATGTATATGGCATGTTTATTTTTTTGCAAAGTTCAACAAAATCTATTCAAGTATAAGTTACATCGACATTCGAAGGAAATTACCTTAGTGCATGATACACTATTTTTAAGCCAAGCTAGAGCAATTCTTTCTATATTAACCATGATCAAGGTTTAAGAATTTTAATGGAAGTCGAATATGAGTTTAAAGGATAAAAGCTAAGAGTCGATCTATTGGCCAACACAATAACTACAATATGAGATTCGACAAACATCTCATATTATGTTAAGAGAAGTTTAAGCAAAAAAAGAACTTTTGGATTGAAAATCACAAAGAATACCTAATACATATAATAAAAGTTTAAGATCATTCCAACGGACTATAGATCTTATGGTAATAAGTTCCTAGTAGGTCCAAAAAAATATTCCGTAAACAAATATGATTTGTTGAAACTAGATGTGCAACATGCTACTATATTTAAACATCTAGAGAGTTTTTTCAAAAGAGTTTGTAAGAGCATCACAACCCATCCCCAACCCCATTATTATATTATTATATATTTATATAACAAAACAATACAAAAATCCACTCCATCCCAAATTCCATCCTCATGCCCAAACCCTCTATTTTTTATAGAGAAAATATACACATCCAGCCTCATATTCGAGGAGTCTTGTCATCTCATATATTTATTATTTAATTCATTATTCGAGTAGATATAAGTGAAAACAAAAGAAAATTAATTAAAAAAATTAAACAAATAATTATTATTTATTTAAATAGAGGTAGATATGTGAAATGAAATATAGAAGATTTTTGAAAATAAAAGATAAATTTAGAAAATGCTGTAAATTTTGATAAATTATAAAGATATTAATGAATAACGCGAATGATCTAACACATTTTAATTTCTTCCAAGGTTTACTCATTTTCTTCTCCGTTTGTTTGAGAGCTATGCGCCAACCCAACACTCTAATTCTTTATCAACACAAGACCAACATTGAAAAACTATTGTCTCTTTAGCTAAAACCATTCAAAAACACGAGACCAACAATGGCAGTTACTTTGATCTATAAAACTATAAATGAAAAAAAATAAATGATAAATCCAAAGTTAACTCGGATGTTAGTGACTAAGTAGACTATATATATACCAAATTCAAAAGATAAGAGATATTAAAAACATTGGAGTATCCATGATATTATGTTGTTTGTTCACAAAGGGAAAAAGCAAATAGAAACATTGCTAAAACGACTTTTGTAACAAGATCTTAGAGAATAGAGACCATAAAACATGTGTGATTGTAATTGTTTATTTAAAACATCAAAAAGTACATTTTGTAAACTGATTTAATTCGCATATATATATATATACATACATACATACATACTATAAAAACTAATGCCCCATCTCCGTTCAATGTACCTAAACACATAACAAAAAAGAAGCATGCATATCTTTTTAAACGATCTCACACACCTATTAAAAAGTAAAAACACATACCTTGTATAACTTTATTAATTTCAAACAAAATTTCATGAGGTAAATAGAGTCTTAAGTAGTCTTACCAAACAACGTTTTCAATTGTCCTAACGATGAGTCGATTTAGGGACATAATCACATGCATTTGTTGTGTGAATATTTCTAAATCGAAGTATAAAAACTAGGCTACATTTACGACATCTTGACATGAGATTTGTAATCTTTCGGTCAAAGGTAAAAGATGCATATTTATGTAACTTATGACCGAATCTCTAGCTATCAATTGACCAAATCATGTATGTATCATGTATATATAATATACTACACCACCATTTCATGAATCATAATACATTCATACATTATACATCTTCCCCTCACTCCATCATATCTTCTATAATAACCTCAGGATCAAATTCAAATGGCAAATCCTCCGGCTGAAAGTGATCACAACGCCACCATGATCGCCATCCCGACCGCCACGGACTCCCGCCGCGGTCGGTCCATCAATATCAGGTTCCCCAACTTTCCGGGAGCAAAACCAATCCCACTAGCGATCTCGATGGCCGTTGGACTCTTGGTCTGCTTCGCGGTCCCTAGACCCTCAGAGGTGTCGAAACAGGCTTGGCATCTGTTCGCGATCTTCTTGACCACCATTGTGGGGCTCATCCTGGGGCCTTTGCCCGTGGGGGCGTGGGCCTTTGTGTGTTTAACCATCTCGGTGGTGACCGAAACACTGCCTTTCAAAAGCGCGTTCGCTGCTTTTACTAACGAGGTCATATGGTTGATAGTGGTGTCGTTTTTCTTTAGCCGAGGGTTCGTGAAAACGGGGCTGGGGGATCGGTTGGCAATGTACTTTGTGAGGTGGTTGGGGAAGAGTACGTTGGGGTTAGCGTACGGGTTGGCGATGTGTGAAGCTATAATTTCGCCTGCGATGCCTAGTACTACCGCGAGAGCTGGTGGGATATTTTTGCCGATTATTAACTCGTTGGCGATTGCGGGTGAGAGTAGGCCTAAGGATCCTTCTGCTCGCAGACTTGGTGCGTTCCTTATTCAGTCTCAGTTTCAGGTACACTCGATAACTTTTTGTTTTACTTATGATCAGTTAGATATCTGTTGTCACAATCAATAATTTGAAAGAAAAAAAAAGAGTTAAGTTCTGTTGGTTTAACTTGTTTTTGTTTGAAGTAAAATTGTTTGCATAAAACAAACAAGACATATATCGTTGACTTACAAAGTTTTCAATTCATAGGATATGAATTAACTTGTTAAGATAATTAGCACAAGAAAACGCAACAAAAGAAGAGATTATATTTTAACAAGCTAATATTTTCATTTTAGACATCAAAATATCGTGAATAATAATATCTAAGAAGAGATAAGCTTGAAATCTCTTATCTTTATGAAATGAAAAGGGTAGGGAGAATTCATTTGTGGTGAATAATTGCATTGGATGCAAGTGGCCAATACATATCAAGAACACAAAGTCAGCAATGGGGATGTGATATAATCACTACACGCACTTACAAAAAATATGTTTGGGACAGCTAAATAGATAAAACTTCATCATTTACATTAAACAATATAAAAAGAGAGAATACCATATATTTTTTAAAAGTACATGTTAAGAAAAAATAATTAAAATAGTTTATTTTAGTGGGCTTCTAATTTTTCTTATATTCGTTTAGTTCATCTTTATTTAATTAGCATATATATTTGATTTTAATTTTAATATTACCCCCAATATCAATATGCATTAAATATTAAATAATCACAAACTTTAACCATTATTACTGTATCTTAGATATATTAACATTAATGTGTTTCTAAATTTTTTATATTTAATTAAGTTTCTTAATAGTGTGATTATATCTTATCATTAATAGAGTAAATTTATATAACATAACATTTTTTTTCGTTTAATAGTTCAATATTTTTAATTAATACTAACACATTAATATTAATTAGCTTTTAAAATTATCCTTATTTAGTTATTTCTCAAAGATTCCTAGACAAAAAAGGGTACTCATCAAACCAATGCAACATGACATGACATCTAGGTAAACGTTGCCATCTTTCTTAACAAAATTATAATAAAAAAAGAAAAGAAATGTTATATTGTGTTTGTTTTATATTTAACTAGGTTAGTATTTCGTGTATTACACGAGTTGAATAAATAAAATAATAAATAATTAGTAGTAAAAAATATAAATTATAAAATCATTTTAAAGATAAAATATGATTATAATTGCATATGAATAGTTATTTCAAGTAAATAAACAATAGATAGGTTATAGACAGATATATATATATAGATAAATAGATAGTCTAGTTAAACATATTATAGTTCGTAATAAACACGAAAAGTTACAGTACGATATTTTAATATAAGATATGTATAAAATTATATATGCGTACTTGTTGAAGAGATAAAAAAATTGTACTATTTTTAAATCTATTATCTAAATAGTTTTATTTTTAAATATTTGTTTTAAGATTTTATTATAAAAATTTATTGTTTATAAAAATCATGTTTATTAAAAACTCAAGTTTCTAATTATTCTGGTTGATTTAATAAAACTACTTTTACAAAATCCAAAATTTTTATAATTATTTAAAAAATGACTTATTTAAAATATTTTGTTTTGAAATGTTTAATGTTTTAGAAAATATATGAATTTTTTTCTTAATAAAATTTATTTTTAAAAATATAGTTTGATTTTAAAAAAATGTAGATGAAAGAAAAAAATATATCAATTGACCAAGTTACTTTTTATGAAGAAAGAGAAATTGTTTGAGTGTTTAACTTACTTTAATACCCTTTGGAGGAAAATAAAATAAGGATGTTTAGAAAAATGACAAGTGTCAAAAAAGTGGTTTAAGAATATAACAAGTGACAAAAAAATTTTTTTTTTATTAATATCTATAGATTAAATCAATATTAATCTAATTATGAACTGCAATATATATATATATATATATATATATATATATATAGTAAGAGAAAGTGTTATGCAAGTTTCTGTTTCTTGAACATTGTCACTTCTTTAATAAGTGATGTATACACATTTTATTTTGTATGCCATCATATTACTCTTAGAGAATAGAGTAATGGACTTATTTTTTGTTTAACTGTTTTTGCTCTCTATTTTTAAGCATCAATTTTTTGGTATTTACTTTTCTTTTACATGCTATGTATCTTATTAAAAAGCGACCAGTTATGTATACAGTAAGAAATTTGTGTGACATTATTAATAATAAAATAAGTTCATGAAATACATTGCGTAATGTTATAACTAGAGTTATATAATTGTTCAAAAAGCTTACTGATATAAACGTATAATAACCCTTGTTGAACTCTTAACAAAATATAGGTCGTCGTCACTTTCTGAGTCTAGGTTTTAACAAACACGTTTACTGTTTAGTATCTATTACTTCAATCTCAAATTTTGGTTATGCCTAACTAAAACTTCATAAGCACCCTTGTTTTACTCGTAGACATAGAGTATAGGGTTTAAAATATATTTTTTTTCTTCTTGAAACAACAATTTTATATATTGGCGATAAAACGCTACTAGCAAGTAGCTGAAGTAGAAAATTACATGATAAAACTAAGAGTTAAATTATGTAACATGTTCACAAAGATGACCATTGTAGAGAAGATTTCTCAGTCTTCTTTCTAATCCCTAAAAAGCATAAAGCACATCAACCTGACCTATAGTCGACACCCTCTTTAATTTAAAAGTTCATCCTTCATAAGTAATCGAGTTAAACTTGTCTCCAACAAAAACAATTGACTTTTATTGGCGCCCGATTGGTTCATTTATGTGTATAATTACCATGGTTGTTGATCATCTTCCGTAGCAATTTGACCATGAAAGAAGATGCAACATCTCCTAGCCAACTCCACCATGTCTATATCCTTGAGAATGTGAGCACATTATTGCTTAATTCTTGCTTCTTCGAGCACGTTGCGATATAACTAACTACCATATATATTCATGATCTTTTTGACTCTCAAAGCCAAGACCTTTAAGATCGATCTCCTTATATATACACCCGATTAGGTTTATTGGACAATAATCAAATAACGATCAGGAACTTTTGGAAACAATGTAGTGAAGGATGAATTGCAGTATCATGGGGTAGAGCTGTTAGAGCCGCGATGCCATTTATTAGTGAAGCAAGAGCTGTTTAACTTCCTATCCAATTCGCTTGATTTTGATCCATCGCCTCACGTGTAGTATATGTAAATTGGCATCCTCTCTTACGTACAATATTCTTGAAAATAAGCCTTTATGATGAAATCATTAAAAAAAAGTTTTAACTAGTCTGAGTTAAAACTTTCATCAATTTACGACTTTCATAAAATCACTAAGCACTATCCTTAAACAGTGAATCAAGTTTCTAAGTAATAAGATGCTATTCTTTATATTATGTAAAGTTGTAGAATAAATGCCGGATAATATGAGAGTCGTTATGTGAGAGTCGTTTGTATCACTCTCAGATAAACTTCAGACTTAATATCCAAGAGCAAGCATTGAATCTGTATGATTTTGTGAACTAGTTTCTGTAACTAAAAGAAATTTTCGTGATCAAAGATAGGAGCCAGAAAAACTGCTAATCGGCAGTTATCTTAAATTCAAAATGCACAAACAATTCGACCCCAACCAGCCCCTTAGACCCCACTCTAGGAATGTTGTTCTCATACCTCTTGGAACACCTATCGCTTAAGAACTTCAGCCCTAATAACCGATGATGTTCTAAATACTAAAAATCATAATAATAAACTCAACCAGTTGTGCACTAGCTATGCACATTCTGACTTGTTTTATATAAGGAATAACTATTAACAATGATAAGATGTGAAGGTACACAAGTTAAAGTTACAACTATCAGTAGAAGTTTTGATTTTTTGATGACATGATTTCTTTTAAACATAATTGGATCCAACGTCTAATCCTCCCAATCTACCTTGTGCATCTACATAATCATTTTCAGATGAAAATTGTTCAAAAAGCATAATATATTTAAAGAAAATACAAAATATGTTTCTTGAATCGCCATAACTTTTAAATTATGTTCAGTTTTCATGGTGTGTTTGTTTTGTTTTTAATTTACGAGTGACATGCAGGCGTCTAGTAGCTCAAGTGCTCTATTCCTAACGGCTGCAGCACAAAACATGTTGTGTATCAAATTAGCTGATAGTTTAGGAGTGAAAATCAAAAGTCCATGGGTTTCCTGGTTCAAAGCTTCATGTTTCCCCGCACTCAGTTCTCTATTGTTAACCCCTTTCATCGTATATAAAGTCTTCCCCCCTGAGACCAAGCACACAGCTGATGCCCCCGTCTTGGCTAAAAATAGACTCCAACAAATGGGACCCGTCAAAAGGAACGAGTGGATCATGTTGGGAACCATGCTTGTTACCGTCACATTATGGATCTCAGGGTAAGCTAGGTGCCTTTAATCAATATATAATGATTACACTACTAGGATTGTCTTTGACAATTAAAGTGAAAGTTAAAGATATTATTGGTTAAACTATCGGCATGGATTTTTTTTATTAATGAAAGGGTCATATATTAGATTATTAAATTCAATTTGCCTAAAAGAATTACTTTGTTTTAATTAGTTTCTCATTCGTGTGTGCAGAGAAAGTCTAAACATTTCAAGTGTGGTTGCAGCGATGTTGGGTTTATCGGTCCTTTTGATACTTGGAGTATTGACTTGGGATGATTGCTTAAGTGAAAAATCCGCATGGGATACATTAGCTTGGTTCGCAGTGCTCATAGGCATGGCGAGTCAACTAACTGATCTAGGCGTGGTACCATGGTTATCTAAATGTGTAGCCAGTTTTCTTAAATCCTTATCAGTAGGATGGCAACTAGAGCTTCTCATTCTTCAATCTGTTTATTTCTTCATTCATTATTTATTCGCGGGCCAAACAGCTCATGTTGGTGCTTTGTATTCAGCCTTCCTTTCAATGCACTTGACTGCTAAGGTCCCTGGAACTCTTTCTGCCTTGGCTTTGGCTTATAATACCAATCTATTCGGTGCACTTACTCATTATAGTAGTGGTCAGGCTGCTGTATATTATGGAGGTATCATAAACATTCCAATTCTTAAAGTCAACAATTACACGTCATTTTTATTAATATTTAAAGAAATAATACAATAGCAATAGCAATAGAAATTGTGTATCAGATTGCTTATTAGAACTGCTTTTCAATCTTTTTATTTTATCAACATCCAATAAAAAGTTTTTAATAAACAATCCCAAATACCCTCTAAAAAGTTTTAGAACTGTTGTTTTTTTTTTGCTTAATCGCTTTAATTATGATCACTAATCGTGTTTAGTTTAAGTAATGATCGAACGATGATGTTATTGCAGCTGGTTATGTAAAACTTCCGGATGTGTTTAAGCTAGGGATCATGATGGCCGTTATTAACATCATAATATGGGGAGTAATTGGAGTTCCATGGTGGAAGATTTTAGGACTTTATTGAGTTTGAATGCGAGTATTTTTAGTAGTGACATATGCATTTGTTTAATCTGAAATGCTTATATATAGTAGTCGAATCTCATGTAAATTATAGCGCTAGATGCTTATCTACTTCAACCGTATGGTCACACCTTTGACTTTTTATTGTCAAAAGAACTAATTTATGAATTAGACTATAGTAGTATGAACTGGTCTATTTTTGATTGAGAAAATCGATACCTATATGATCTATCCGTTTTTTAGAATTATTAAAAAAGAACATTACTTTTGTAGTTGTAAAATCTCTATTTCAAAAGACTAAATTAATATGTACAACACTACTTGTTTCTGTTTCTCTTTGATAAAAACACCAAATTAGTATATATTTATTTTTGTTCATTTTTTCAAATGGTTGAATTTATGTCTTTAATCTACGAGTGTAAACGAGTCGAGTTGAATCGAGCTATTGAAGGTGAACTTGCTAAATGCTTCAATCAAGATGAGCATAAAAGAGTTTGAATTTTTTTCTATCTAGAAATTGGGTTCAATCCCAGGATTCACATTTGAGTAACTAGACCCAGTCATCTAAGATCATAAGTGGCGGTTCTAGAAAAAAAAATTATTGCGAGGTGGGGGGATTTTTAGGGTCTATTTGGTATCGTTATGTAATAAATTTTTCGGTTTGAGTTGAATGATAATCAAAGATTAGTTTTTATTCTGAAGTACATAAATCATATGCTATAACTGAAGATTTTGGAGTTTATAAATTTTTATTCTGTTGAGATTTTGGACCTGTCTTGGAAATGAAAATCGGTTATAAATTCATTCAAACCCATATTGTCCATTGGAAAGCTAAGATGCTATCATTTTGTGAGAAAATAACTCTCAACAAATTTTTATTGTTGATCAGTCCTTTATATTTCTTGACACTATATAAAACCCCTCTTCATGTCATTGATAACATATCACAAATCAAGATAAAGTTCTTGTGGGGAGGTAGCGATTCAAACTCAAAAGATATGCCTTGTATCATGGGATACGATAATGACCCCGAATGAGCTTTGGGGCCTTGGTCTAGGAAGCCTTCAAGATGCAAACCTGATTTTGTTAATAAAATGGTGTCGGGATTATAAGCCAGGAAATAATAAGCTACGGGTGCGTGTTATTTATCAAAATGTATTATAACTTTGCTAATTCTCTTCGATCATGACTCATGAGGTATCCCTCATTGTTCTAAAAAAGGCAAGGGCAACTCATGGTGATTCATCGAGTAGCCAGTGGTCTTGTTAGCAAGGGATTGGAGTGTAGGGTGGTGGTAATGTTGAACAATGATACTTTAATTGGTTTAGGAATATATAATGTGTATTAGTGAGCCTATGTTCAAGAGCACTTAGTTCATGTTCAAGACCACTAAAGTAGATAGAAGTGTAGATGGTTCAATGTCTCAAATAGGACATTCTTATGGTTAAATGATATGCTTCAAAACTAAAATGTTAGGGGCTTAAATTATGTCAGGTGCAGGTTGTTTTATATTATCTTAAAAATCAAAGAAGTGTTGTTGAAAAATTATATTATTTAAATGATGATTTTAAGTTATTATAAAGGTGAATTGTCGTTTTCCTATCTATAATTTGGTCATATTTGTTATTTTCATCAAAAAAAATTTTTCATCTGGCTACTAAAGTTTTTAAAAAATTGTCATTTTCCCAAAAAAAAAAAGTTATCTCTGTTAATTTAACTTGTTAAACATGTAAATTGGCAAAATTATTCCTTAAACTACAAAACCAAATGCCTTAATTACTTAGCCATAATCGAGTGGAACTGATTCAAGATATAGAAAAGTTGATGACTAGAATTAATGGTCTCTATATACAAACCCTTCGCAATGGGGTCCTTCCTCCTCCCTTACCGATGAAGTCGATAATCTTAAGATTTAGTCATCATGAAATGTTTGAAAATGAAAAGACGAAATATCCGATGTAAGTTTCATGAATGAAACAATAACACATAAATGGAATTCTAACAACAATACTTAACATAAATTGTAATTTTGTCTTTATTTGCAAAATTATATTACTACCCCTTTAATGATATACAATTTAACATTTTAAATTAACAGAGTTAACTATTTTGAAAAAAATAGTATATGTTAAAACCATGGGAAGCCAGATGTAAACAAAAGGATGAAAATAACATACGTGACTAAACCACAGAGAGATAAATAACAATTCATTTTATTACAAAATTTAAAGTATTGAACATTAATTATAAGAATTAGTTTATGAATCAAATAATAATAATATTAACTAGTTTATTACCCGCCATGTGTTGCGGCGACGGACACGACGTGTCGACACGGTTCGTTTCAAACTAAATTTATGTCAAAACGTAATGTAACTCGAATTTATATCGTTTAATGAAACGTATTATATATTACCCATCTCTTTTCGAAGTAAAATTTATGTTGAAAAACATAGATAACTTTTTTATATTTGACACAACTCGTTTATTAGCAAATTTTAGATAAAAACATAGACAGGCTTTGAATTTATACCAATACGTATATTAAAATACATATGTAAGAAATTAGTTTTTTAAGTAAAATTGTATAGAGCTAAATCTGAAACTTTAAAAACTTGAGAAAAGTAAACGTTTAAAGTTAAGGGGTGAGAAAACCCTACCCACCTTCGTTTTTTAAATAGATAGTAACAGTAAAACATACAAGAATTAAATTAGCATTAGAAACATTCATAACAAAGATAGTAATAATCTTACATTACTAAAGATCTTTCATCTTTATAAAAATTCAAGGTTTGCTATTAAAAACATAGTTTTTATTTAACGTATGTAAGATAATCAAATACGTATAGTAGACAAACTAAAGGTTTAATATATAAGCGACAGAAGAAATATATTGATTATATGAACACAACCATATATCAACACAACCATAGATGTTTATAACATAACTATAGATTTTATTTGTGAAGATCGTGCATGTTTTATTCCAACATGCAAATCATCAAAATGGTCCTTTAACTTTCCATCATTGAGATTCTCTCATCTTTTTCTTTTATCACCACTCACAAAACACAAAAGCTACTCGAAAGATAAAAAAAGGTGGTAGGGGGTGCTCTACCCTACTCACATAAAGCAATTCAATTCTTGCTTTTTGAACCAAATACAATTACTAGATATAGCCCCCCTTCAATCCTACCGAAACAAAAGCTCACTTTCTTATTTTATCTTAAAGCTTAAAGTTTTATTATAATTATAATATAATGCGAAAAAACATCATATAAATCTCGGTCGTTCAATCCAACCATGTAGAATATATATCATGACATTATACAAATATATATATGAATTATATGATGTTACGCTAAGGATTCCACGGGATGGTTGTGACATTGAAGATGAAGCATTATTGTCTTCATCGGTTAGGGTTGTTCACGAGTCACGAGCCCATCTTTTTTTTTTTCTATTTTGTTTGCTGTTTTTTTGAATTTGAGTTATGTATCTTTTTTATTTAAATGAGTTTAATTATTTATTTTATGTTTAATTGCTTACCTCTATTTTAATTAAAAGCATAATATAATAAACATGTTATTTAAATAAAAAAACACAACGTTTTTGCACATGCAACATGTTTTATGACACGGTTAGAGCTCCTCCAAGGGTTTCATCTGTATTCTGTAGTGATGGTTCGTGATGCCCGATATGAAAAAGAGAAGGCGGAGATAGGAAGTTGTTAAGTGCATTCGTACGGTCATTACAAACGTGGCTTTATTCGTAAAACATTCATCGAGATGTTCTTGCTAGTGCAAATATATATACACATCCCATTTTCTGGAAAAATCTGTTGGCCCTACTACCAATTAACCATCTCCCTTGTTCACACATGATCATCAATAGTTGTGTGTGCTTGAAAGAGTAGTAGTGAAAAAAAAGTTATCTCATTACAAAGTGGACTAATCATTATCGCTATACATAAAAATGTGCTTTACTTTGTATTCAAACAAACCTCTTAAACACAATTCTAAACTCTTTCACATTGAACATCAGCTCTTAGACTGAATTTAGTTATTTTTCTTGGAATATGTTATAGTTTATTAGTATAAGTTTACGAGTTTAGTTAATATTTTGAATTATTTGTGATCTATATATATATATTGTAACCTAACTAATTATACAATAATAGTGATGCGGAGATCGAACACCGATCCGCATGGCTCAGGTGACCAAAATGTGTTGGTCACGGTGAAAACCCGTTGTGCAACACGACTCCATTTCACACACATACACATGCAATTAATTTTCTTTTTCCTTTGTCCAATATGGAAAATGGTGTGTGTGAAACCACTAAAAACATTCTCAAGATTCATCCCTGTGATTTTAACTAAAAGTTATCGTTTTTAAGTTTATTTCCCTTTTTGCAAGAGACTATCACATCACAATTCTTTTATTTATTCTAATTCAATTAAATAATATATTTTTATTTATTTATATAATACTAATTATCAAATTAGTTATTAATTATGGTTTGTACTTATTTTGTTTTTTCTTTATTTTTATTTTTAACACTATAGTTTTCATCTTTTACATTTAACATTAATATGTTTTTCATTTTTAACTTTAGTCTTAATATTTTTTATCTTTTACAAGTTTTTTGTTTTATGTCTCGGACTAAAATTTTCGAGTTAATATACAAGCGCTTTCGTATGTGGTTTAACGTTTTTACACACACACACACACACACATATATATACACACACACATTAACACGCCACAATGCTTGGTTTAAAGTTGTTATGTCTGTTTTTTAATCTGTTTTATTTCTTTTGTTTTACGAGTTTTTTTGGTATTGGTGGATGCTAGCGACAGGGTGAAATTGATATTATTTGACACGGTTTTACGTCCCAAACGCACCACGTGGGGTTAAAAACTAGTTTTTTCTAATTTCTTTCATATACAATCCCTTTAAAAAAATATAAACTGATAGATATAGTGGTGACCCTAAATATTGTGGATCATTATAGTTTCCTTTAAAAATTGGGGATGAGACACATAGTTCACAACTTTCTTTTCTCCTAGAAGTGTTAATCATGCTAGGTTATGTAAAAACATTTGTTGGACAAGGAGGGTTCAAAGGCGACAAACCCTAAAAGTGGGATCCAAGGAGTGGCAACCCTTGAAGTGAAGTCCAGGGCAAAAGCTTGAAAATTTTTATTTTGAAGAAATAGTATAATGAAAAATTTAAAGAAAAAATAAAATTCAGGGAAAATAGGCCCGAAAAACTGTAAAATTTAAAAAGACATTGAAACTATTGTTAGTTTCTTTTGGGTTTTCGTAAGTTTTTATTTTCACTAACCTAGCCACCATGTCCGGTTAGGATACTCTTAGTTTCAACATTAAGGTTTAACTTCTTTGATTTTGGTTTGCACTTATGTGAAGTGTTTATGAGATATTTTTATTTTAATGGTTTGTTTGTTTGATTTTTGATGTTAAACCCGAATCTAATCCGGTATATATTAGATTGTTAATAAACCTGATCAACTTATTAATTTTTCTAATAAAGTTCTTCAAGATTTAAAACCCCAATCAAGTTTTAATTTTTGATATAGGAAACAAGTAACGGTTTGAGTTTGTCTATGAATTCATTCTCGTTATAGAGTAACACAATCTAGTTAAGCATACCGAACGGCGTGTGTGTTTAATTATAATCGATACTTCTATCGTTGCAACCTGCAAGCTAAGATCCGAACGGCGTGAGTTTAGAGTAGCGGGTTGGCTCCAATCAATGAACTACGATTGATTGGACATTAGATAGAGGGGATATCCGTACGACGTGATGTCTAGTATTGATATAAATCATTAATTGAAATATGTCATTGCATCGTAATGGTTAATGATCATAAGCTAAATCAAATCAACAAATTACCTTAGTGTTGAATTAGTCTTCATATTTGAATTTACTTCACCATTAAATTAACATTTTTAGTAATACCTTTTTTAAATTTAAAATTACAAAAATATGTCAATTTTTGTTTTTGCCAGCAGAACCTTAACACGATCGTGTGGAATTTCCTTTACAGTATTGACACGGCTATGTCAGCTCACTGGAATTTTTCTACTTTTTGCAAATTACATTAAGTTTTAGTTTTTAGTTAAGACCCCCACCTTCCTTACTTCCTTAGTCCATAGTCAATCAAAGTAACTATGCTAAAACATTTTTGGTATAAAATAATTGACGCGTACGGCGTATCTCTTAGGACACAAACTCTACTTCCGCTCATACTATTCTTAGTGTGTGTAACAATAGGTTCACATTATAATCTTTTATTTCCTGGATTCGACACCCAACATAGTATAGTGAAAAATTTTAAGAAAAAATAAAATTCAAGGAAAATAGGTGATGTGTTGCAAAACACATCTGTTTTTCCATGCGATTCCTGTATATCTTTTTAGTCTTTATTTCCCATTTTTATTAGTTTTTGGTTTCTATTTACGTATTTGTGTATTTGCAGGTATTTGTGGGTCAAGAAGCGTAAATGGTTGATATTTGAAGAATAAACAAGCATGCGAGCTAAGAAACGGAAGAAGCTTGGTCAAATGGAAGAATTCTGGAAATCCTTATCGTGGCGCGTCACCAAGATGACGATAGGATCTGAGAGACGCGCCAAGATTCCCGCGTCAGAAATCGACTATTTTGTTTTAGCGCGTAGCGAAGATTTTGGGGTTATTTTGGCGACGCGCTGAGATTGGTCAGCCGAGAAAATTTTGCCCTAGATCACTATTTAAGGTTTTATAAAAAAACCTAATAAGGGGGACGGCAGGAGGCGATTGAAAGAGACTTTTCAGACGATATTGGAGCATTTTGAAGGTCAAGAACAAGATCCAAGCAAGAGAATCAAAGAACCTCGGGTGTTAATCATTCGGTTTTTAATTTTCTTTCGTTTAATCTTTCCCTATCAATGTTTCATACTTTTGATTTCTCTTTTGTCTCTGTTTGGATGATGATTGCTAGCTAGAACAATTGAACTACCTAGGTTATGATAGATACATGATGGTTTGATTTGCTTTAATCGGTTGTATGAACTCGTATGCGGTTTGATATACAAAGTAAAGGCTTGATTTTTATGATTCAATGTGTATGCGCATCTTGATTGGTTGAATGATTGATGATAAACTCCACATGTACCTTGTTGAATGTCGTTCATTTATAGGTTCGTGTTAGATCAATGACTTTGTGTTTTGATTAATTTATGGTTGCTAGACGTGGTATCCATAGGAGTTGTGATCAAGTAATTAATTGGTTTGGATGTTCTACCAATTTCAATAGCCGTGAGGTGCGAAGTTGTCGATTTTTCTAGGTTGATATATTGCTAGGATTAGGACCTTTGTGAAAAGATCTCCCTAGTTTCCCTGTCATCCTTGCGTATCGAATTGAATCAGAAATCATAGTTGCCTTAGACTTTCATGCTGTGAGGTAGATTGTCAATCTAGGCACTTTGTTATCATATTGGAATCCTGTGAAGGATGCCAATTAACCGGTAGTTTAACAGCTTGTTGAGTTTCCATAGGTTTCTTCTCGAGAAGGGTTGAGGGTCCTTAGGTTTCTCTTAAGTTTAGCATTTTAAGATCCCGGTCCCGCAACAGTTTCATTGCCGATGAGAAGCTGGTCACTC
>BJCM01270679.1:0-16042 GCA_018326385.1 Flaveria bidentis
CTCTTTTATTATTAGGTGTTATTTAACTAAATTAAACAACATAACAAATAATATCCATGAACAAAATATCCATATAAGTTGTTCTTTCTCACACACAATCTATTTAGAAAACCCATTTTCTAAAATGGTGTATTTATTTAATTGCATGATCATATCATCAATTAAATATTAATTGGTGTTTGCTAAGCTTGTTATTGGGTATGACCCGACTTGGATCATAATGTACTAACCACATCAATGTTCTATGTGTTTTGGGCATAAAGGATCCAACAGATACCAATCGCAGGATCGGTTTATGTCACTAAACACTTGGTTTTTCTCTCAAACTCACTTAAACTACACTCAGATGAAGCAGCGTCTCTAAGAGTTGATAATAATATAATAAGTAACAATGAACACGGAAAGATAATTTTCAAGGTACTTGCATATATTGCTTCTCAACTGAAAGTGTTACAAGATTCTTACAAGCATATCACACGAGTTACAATTAGAAACTATATATAATACTACCTATAGCCGGATATACTTTGATACCAGTTGGAATCCTCTAACTAAAGCAAATACTACAAGGCTATAGTTTAAGGTATCTTAAATAATGTCTTATCTAAGATAAAGTAGTCATGACATGTCCATGACTTACCTTTTGTCACCAAATAAAGTTGGCAACTGTGCTATCTACTAAAGGTAAATAGTGAATAAAGTATGGTTAACTACATGGCTATTGAGAGAGCACCATGCACCATATCAGAGGTCTGCAGTGGGGTGTCAGAGGCACCATACTTATGTACACTAGTTCATAGTAGTGTCTTCCGAAGGGTAGTTGGCTTCGGAAGAACAAGTTCTTCTGAAGCCACTCATACTTCGGAAGAGGCTACTTCTTCGGAGGCTTGAGGACTTCTTCTTTTCTTCATACTTTGGAGGTTATCTTCTGATCTTTTCTTCTTAAACATGATCTTTTGGAAGTGAGTACTTTGATTTCGGAAGTAGAATTTGTCTTTGGAAGTTGATCTTTCACTTTGTCTTCGGAAGAACTCTACTTCCTCAGAAGTTCCACACTTAGCTTCGAAAGCCTTTGTAGGTTGCACCAAAATTTGTCAAAGTGATTTGGTTGTGGTTGCACCAACGTTCTCCTTGATCCAACATGTTGGCATCGTAATCCTTGAGTAGTTCCAACCATCTCCTCTGCCTCATGTTGAGTTCTTTTTGGGTGAAAATATACTTAAGGCTCTCATGATCAGTGAAGATGTCACATGTCTCTCCATACAAATAATGTCTCCAAATCTTTAATGCATATACCATAGTTGCAAGCTCTAGGTCATGTGTTGGGTAGTTTTCCTGACTTATAACTTGCTGAATTGGATTACGGTGTATATATTATGATGGAGTGAAGTGGGTAGGCAACTTAGTTGCGGGGCTGGAACCAAAAAAGAACTGGTTCCACACATATGAGACAGGCAGATAAATGTGCGGTGGAAAGCGAATTCGATCCTATAGTCGTCTTCTTTGTTCGATAAATGTACGATGGAAAGGAAGTTCATCTCTTCATCTTCCCAGCATACCAAAATGACGTGAAGCATAGGAGATAACTTTACCATTTTGCATAATAACACATCCAAGCACATTCTTTGATGCATCGCTATAGATTTGGTACCGGCCAGAACGCAAGGGTAAAGTAAGAATATGGGCAAATTCTAGTATTTTCTTCAGTTCTTTAAAACTCTTTTATCTTTTCTCATTCCAAGTAAACATTACACCCTTTCTCATAAGCTGAGTTAGAGGCAATGCCATTTAAAAATTAAGCATATAGCTTCTATTGGAGTAAGATCTCCAAAATTATGCGAAGGTGGGCTTCATGCTCCTTTCTACTTTTAGAGAATACCAAGATGTCATCCATAAAAACAATTAAAAAGTGGTCCAATTAGTCGTGGAAAACTCTGTTCATGAGGTCCATGAAGATAGTTGGGGCATTGGTCAAGCCAAAACGCATGACTAGAAATTCGTAGTGACCATAACGGGTGCAAAATACTTTCTTAGGAACATCTTGATCTAGGATCCTCAACTGATGGTATCCTGATCTCAGGTCGATCTTAGAGAAAAACTTTGCCCCTTGTAGTTGATCAAAGAGGTCGTCAATACGCGGTAATAGATAACGGTTTCGGATAGTAATCTTATTAAGCTCATGATAGTCGATGCATATATGCATACTACCATCTTTCTTCTTCACGAATAATATTGGTGCTCCCCATGGTGAAACACTTGGTCTAATGAATCCGAGTTATAACAGCTCCTGCAGTTGTTCTTTTAATTCCTTCAACTCTACTAGGGAAATCTGACAAGGTGCCTTCGAAATAGGTTCAGCCCTGGAGTTAAATCAATAGTATACTCTACTTCACACTCAGGTGGTAACCCTGGCAGTTCTTCTGGAAAGACAACAGAGATATCTCGAACAATAAGGGAGTCTTCAATATGAGGAGTATCCACTGATGTACCTTTTATAGTAGCTAAGAATCCCTTACATCCATGGGATATAAGCTTTTAGGCATTCAGAGAAGAGATAATTTTGAGAGACTTTCAAGGTAGCCTCCCTTGGTAAACTAAATCAGGATTCATAGGATCACCAATTAGTACATTGCATGTTTGACAATCTATGATGACTCGGAGTCGTGTTAACCAATCCATGCCGAGAATAATATCAAAATCACCCATGGGGAAAGGAAATAGGTCAGCCTATCTAATGAATGATTCGATCGAAAAAGGATAGTTTTGGTATACTTGAGAAATAACAATCGATTTCTAACTGGAGTAGTAATCACCAATGTAGGCTGTAGAGCGGTAGGCGTGATCGTAAGGCGCTTTGTAAATAAATGAGATACTATCGAGTGTGTGGAGCTAGTATCTAATAATACACAAATGTCATAGTAACCATAATGAAGTATACCAAAAATCATACCTATGTATTGATAACTAACGGGGTACTAATTATGGCAGGAACTAAGATTAATGAAAGTAGATTATGATAATTAGAAAGAAAATGGTTCGGAAAATGTACCTGAAGTATTAGCACCTTCCCCTACAGTTAGTGCGAATACTCGACCTCCGGTAGTGGGTCGCTTATTAGCTCTCTTAGAAGCATTCTGAGGTCAGTTCACCGCCTTTTGGCATTGACTAACCCTATGCCCCATATCCCCAAAACCAAGACAAGCTCCTGTAAGTTGAAGTCAAATTCCAGGATGATGCTTTCGACAATGAGTACATATTGGATGTTTAGAAGGATTGCCTCTTTGATTCACTGATTGAATTGCAATTGGTTGCTTATAGGAGCCTGAGCTCTAATAGCATAATTGGAACACTCCAACTCGAGTAGGGTTGTCGTATCACATAAACAGTTATTAGAGTTTCATGGATGATAAAATTTAAGTACTAAGAAACATTCAAATCCTTACATAGGTCCAAATAATCTAAATAAGGTCTAAAAATTAAAATAATGTTAACTCTTAATAATCCAAATGTTCCCATTCTAACTACTTGAGTTAACTATCATCACACGTTCCCTTGAGCCCATTGAGTACCTTCTACAAACATAAGAGAACACAAGAAAAGAAAACATAGTCGAGCCAAAGAATACCCGGTAACGGAAGTAAACAATAGCAATACATTGATCAATAACGATAACAACAATCTGATCAAGTAGAAAATCAAATAATAATTATCATAAAAAAAGGAATACCCATACGAGTCGATGACAATAAACAAGTAACAATATGTACATTAGCTCCAATTCTAATGCACCGATATGTGAGATAGTAATGTGGGCACACACACCTAACCATCTGACCAATTTACAATAACAATGATATCCTAGGATCGATCCATGTGCCTTGTTTAACACTAATCAATAATTGCAACAACTTAGCTCATATTTATAATGTAGAGATGTTGTGGTTTAATCGCTTTGCCATAGATAGAACACGTCACTAATGCCACAATGACGCCCTAAATCCCCATAGGTGGATGTGCTCGGGTACAGAGGTCAGTAATACAATTCAATCATGTCAATATAACACAATAAGTTACTCACAACCCTTAATCAAGGTCACTAGCTAAAATCAATAGTTTAAGAAACATGTGATAATGAGTACAAAGCAGATAAATCCTATTACATGCAAACAATGTCAACTATACGATAAGCACTTATAACAAAAATATTATGGATTTAATAACCAACAATTCAAGTTACGAATTCAAGATAAAGATCAAGAACAAGATTCAATGACGTCCGTACTTAACACGAGGGCCGACACATAAAAATTGTTCCAAATCAGATTCAATGAAGTTTGCTTAGAGTATTTGATTCGTAAATACAATCATCTTAAAAAAACTAAAATGAAAATTATATACACTTAGTACGCTTCATTCATGTAAATTTTGTTTACCTTTTTATAAACCTTCTCATTATTTTTTATATTATTATTATTATTAATATTACTATTATTATTATTATATTTATTATTTCCACGTAAGATTATTTGACTAATTTCATAACTCAACAACAAGCTATTATCTTTTTAATCATTAAACATTTAGAAATTTAAACTTAAGCATAACATACTTATTTTGAAACTTTACATTATCATATAGGTAAAAATTTGATGTGGTAAATCCAATACTATAAAATGTGTTTATTAATTCTATTTTTCATGCATACTGTGCGTCTAAATAATTAATTCAACCCACATGCACTATAAGCATTTACTGCCTCCCACTTTTTCTTCATAGTTTCATTGTTTCCATAACTTATTTCATTCTGATGAACATGGCTTTCGTAAGTACATATAGTTAACGAATAAGTATTGGTACCTTGTGTCGAAGCAGTAGTGGTTAGTCTAAAATAATGGTGTTGGGCTAGAGTCGAGCAACAAGAAAAATCTAGTTCTGCAAATCATTTATATGTTTCTTTTTCTTTTTCGCTAATGTTTAAATTAACAAAACCATGATAAAGAACATCGAATGGGGTTAGGAACGTGTGGAATCACCTTGGATTGTGAATGATGGAACCGATCGACTAGGTAAAGTTAGACGATACAATTGTTGTTACTGTAGTTAAATCCTTCTTATCGATCTCAATGTTGGTGGTAAGAACCGTCCGAATCAAAACGAAGACAACAAATTCCATAATCAATAATCATAACGATCCAATCATGTATGTCGATAAGAATACATAACTTGGTGATTACCTTGTGACGTATGCAGAGATCAAGTCAAAAAGAGCTCACTGGTGATGCGGTGTTTGTGCAATGGCTTGGAGGTGACATAACGTTGGTTGAATGAAGAGGTTAGTATGTGATAGGTTAGGGCTATTGCATTGAATATGAAGATTTGTCAATAGGATTGAACATGATCAAGAGAATCGTGATTAAGGGTAGGTTTCATGAAGATCCATTGCATATTAAATAGAGTTTTTAAACGATGTTGGTGATGAGGATTACATCCTTCAACTTCAATGTGTTTGTTACATTGACGAGAGAAGAAGTCAACTAAATGAATTTTATTATTAGTTTAATAGTTATTATTATTATTATTATTTATTGGATATTTCAGTGGGAGCCCATATTTCCACTCTAGCCTTTTCAGTTAGAATATAAGGGGCTTGATCAAAAGTGTAGATTGAACAATGGTTTGCTTAGGGCGTCTCTAATATGTGAATTTTATGGGGTGAGAAGGTTGAACTGGCAATGTGAGGGTGGTTTCAGGTGTGGCTTCATCACCTGTGGGGTTAGCAGGGATGTCACTAGGAGCTATGCGCTCAATCATATTTGGAAGAAGTGGAGTGTTTCTTTTATGAAGTTGGTGGACATCTTCTTCATAATTTTTAAGATAGTCAGCCTCATGTGAGAGACTAGAAGAGCAGCTGCACATACAAGCTTGCTATGGTCCAACTCATAGTTGATAAGGTGTTGGATGAACCCTGTGATACATATACAATGTCTCCCTTTGAAGGTTTCCTATCAAATTAGTCAGTACAAATCTGGAGTAGTAAAAGCGGAGTCCTCTTACCAACCTGTAAGCTAGACAACCTTGTTCATATGGGATTTTATCCTATCTCCCTGACTTGTTTGACAAGCAGTGAAGAACAATATGCAGCAGGAACTTCCACTGGTATGAGAAGTTAAATATGTAGACAGTGGACTTGCTGACATCACCTCCATATCACATTATGGAATATGTTTGGTCAACCTTAATCTTCGGGAACTCCATTGGTGAGCCATCATTGTGAAGTTTGAGATGCTCCCTAATGAGTTGTTTGGATATGATCAACTCTTAGTCAAAAATGTTGGATATCAAAACCCAAACACCATTCTGGGTTATGATCTGTGCATTCTTCCAAAAGTCAACCATGTGGTTTGAGTACACGGTAGGGTTCATAGTTAGGGCTATGTGGTAAGTCGATTGGGTCAGAACGAAGATGATTTCAGAGAAGTCAGCATCCATGGATGAATCCAAGAATGCTACCTGATTGTGATAGGGCTTTAGTGCCATTGAGAAAGAAACAAAGAAATGAGCTTCATTTGGGTAAATTGGAGATAAAGAAAGCTATGGGTTGTGAAATCAGTAAAAAGATTAAAATGACTAAGTCGAAATATTTAAATGGGTGAAAGTGTGGAATGTATAATGTGAAGTGATGGTTTGTGTATGATGTGACAAGGGCGGTAAGGTTAAATCCATTTAAAGTAGTCCAACATCATTAAGAAAATATTTTCCCTTTATAGTTGTGGGCACAAAGATTTACATTGCATAGTAATGTCTTCTTCCGAGTATAAGAGATTTCCTAAGGTAAACTTCTTTCAAATCCAACTTAACTTCCAAATGTAATTTCTTACTTCCAAGAGTAAAGTGCTTTCCGAAAGAAAATTTTATAAGCTTCAGAAGTAGATCTGATAAATTATCGATCCTAATAGATTTCTCTTGCTGAAATTTTGCTTCGGAATATATATGAATCATCTTCTAAGGGTTAATTTCTCTTCGAAAGAATCTATACATTCAAGGATTTAAGAGATAACCTTTTGTAATAGGGCTTAGACTCATTTGACAAAAGACATTGCACATTTGAAAAGGTTTTCAAAGGAGATAGAGTAATCAATGTTTATCATCCTAATAGATTTAATGAGATACTTAAATCTTTGTTCATCAAAGGCATTGGTGATGAATAACCATATTGTTCATTTGAATCAACTTTGATTAACTTAATCAAAATTTTCTCATGATTATCTCTTAAGAAATGATACCTGATATCAATATGCTTTGTCTTAGAGTGCTTCACTAGATTTTCAGTAATGGAGATAATAATATTGTTGTCAATGTGGATAGGAATGCTCATGAAGTAGAATCCATAGTCTAGCATCTAATTCTGAATCCATAACAACTAAGCACAACAACTTGCAAAAACCATGTATTCGGCTTCAACAGTAGATGTAGAGACCCAGTATTGCTTTTTGCATTGACATGAGATAATCCTTCCACCAAGGTGAGACACCTTTGGAGCGGAATAACCATATAGATTGAAATTGTTGTTCCTTGGATAGCAAAGGCCTAGTTTACGTGCTCTTTTAAGGTAACTAAGGACTCTCTTTGCAACAACTAAGTGAGACACCTTTGGAGCAGCCTGATATCTTGCAAAAATGCATGTTGCCAACATGATCTCAAGTCTACTTGTAGTGAGTTGCATCAAACACCAAATGATTGCCCTATACTAATGTTGACCAGTATCCTCACCCTTAGAGTCAGGACTAAAATTGTGGTTTCTGGGTGTGGGTGTCTTGGTTGGCTTACAATGTTTAACCTGAATTCCAAGGATGAAATCCATCTTTCCCATGGAACTCATTTCCAATATCTTTTTCATATTGCTCTGATAGTCTCTTCATATTTGGTCATTTGAGGAACCAAATATGATGTCATCAACATAGACTAGGACGAGCAAAATGTCTTTCCCTGACTTCTTTATGAATAAAGTCTTGTCAATGGTGCCACTAGTGATTGAGACAAAGTCTCATACCACAACCTAGATTCTTGGTGCAGCACATATAGAGCTTTATTCAATTTACACACATAGTGTGGGTGATGTGGATCTTCAAATCCTGATGGTTGACACATATA
Organism: Flaveria bidentis; assembly: GCA_018326385.1. NCBI lineage: Eukaryota > Viridiplantae > Streptophyta > Magnoliopsida > Asterales > Asteraceae > Flaveria > Flaveria bidentis. The sequence continues at coordinate 8,152 of BJCM01270679.1, forward strand.
GAAAGGCACACTTGAGATCATATAGAAAGTAAAACTTGAGATCAAGTTGGTAAGCAGTAAAGTTCTTGGATGCAACATAAGCAAGAAAGATCATTACTGCCTCAGGTCTTGCAACTGGTGCTAAGAAATCAGTGTAATCAATTCCTTACTCTTGGGTGTATCCTTGAACTACTAGTCTTGCCTTGTTCTTGATTATCAAGCCTCTATCATCTATCTTGTTTCTGAAGACCCATTTGGTTCTGTGGGTACTTGACCTGATGGTAGCGGACATAGGTTCCAAACATTTTGTCTTTTGAATTGAAGGAATTCCTCTTGCATTGATTCAACACAACTACTATCCTTTAAGGCTTCTTCTACTTTCTTGAGTTCCATCTGAGATAAAAAGCATGAGTACAGATAGACATTCCCATTGTGAGTTTGTCCCTATGTTCTCACACCATCAGAGACTTCTCAAATGATGTTGTTAGCACGATGAGTGTTGTGAATCCTGAGCTAAGGAATCACCTCCAGATGCAAAGATGGATCCGGATTGGACATATTTTTCTCAAGAGCTTGAACACTTGGACCAGTTCTTGTTTTAAACTCATTCAATGAGGACTGATTGAATGAATGGGAAACACCATCATCATCTGTTAGCTGTGAAGCACCATTACTAGTTTCATGTTCCTTCAAGATGCTACTTTCATCAGCTTGGTGTTATGGAGTGTCACCGGATGAGTTTTGAGGCTCACTAGGTGGACCACTAGTTGAAACTTCACTATCTATTGAAATAGTTATGTTGTCAAATCTTAAGATAGTAGGAGCTTAATCTTCAGCTACTCTCAGAGAACTTGAACAAGGTATGGGTGATAGGTTCAAATGAATCGATCTGTGGGTATGGTATGATGCAATTGACAATTATATAAAGAAAGTAATCAATATATGCAATTATCAACCAAATTCATAATGTTTCATTGATATTAGCAACGGAATACATGGTACATTGAGAGAGTTTTATTCAAAATCTATGTCTAAGTTTCTGCGTGCCTACATAAAATTCATATAATCCTATTTATACTATTATAGAAACAAAAAGAATATATATTAAAAATTAGTCCCTATACTATGACAAAAACTAAACTAAAGACTAAATGCTAGTCCTCAAGAGCTTTAACAAACTCCCCTTATAATTTGCATAGGTCTTTAGTCAAAAAAATCATCAGGCTCTTCTTTTACTTTGAATATGTCCTTCTCTTTAAACTGCTCCAGTTCGCGTAATTCCTTCTTTATTGATGATTTAAATTTCTCAGCAAAATCCCTTGCTTAGGATTGAATCATTCAACTTAATATCCATAGCCTCCATCACCAGAAGTGTTTCTTTAGATAGACCAGCTATGTCTACATTGATTTAAAGTTCTCTCCCCTAGCAGCCTTAGAAGGGTTTATGAGAGGTTACTTATACAATTCCTTTAAGTCAATGTTATGATGCTTGAATAGAAGTGATAAATATCACATATAGCATTAACTCTGTTTAACAAAAAGGCATCAAACACCTCATCACCATGCCATTATCTTCATTTCTTTTCTCTTATCAGGAACAATCATAGCATTTAATAGTTTTGAAATTGATTATCTTGTCTGAAGTACCTTCCTTACTAGATCTTTAGCAGATCTTGCTTTGTTCCAAAGTATTTTTTATCTAAATCAACTTTATAAGCATGTTGCTTCGGGTTAGGAAACATTCCCATTAATTCCTTCCTCTTCTCATGAGTTCTTCATACTAACTCCATTGATTTAATCTATTGTGGTTTCAGAACTCTGGTTATCTTTGTTCTTATGATATTGTGGGTTATCCATGTCTAAGATAATTATCTTGTTGTACATCATTTCTGTCTCTTGAAAGCTCTTGACTAATCTTCTTAAAGGTTCACCTTGAGGTCCTTTTAGTCTCTTCCACGGATAATTCCTTGACTACAACCATGTCCTTAGAGCTGGAATACTCGTATCTTTAGGATCTGGATGGTGCAACTCTGTCATGATAATATCATCTACATTTAAGCTTTCACTCATAGGTGCCCATTCATCAGGTTCTAAGTTTATCTCATTAGGATCAATTAATGTTGATGACTCTGCAATCATACACTTTTCATATTCTTCATTTATCTGAGTTATAGTCAGACCATCAAGAAATACTTTTTATACTTTTTTTTGACAAGATAATTGTATGTGTCTTCATAATCTATTAGAATATCATCTTTAACATTATTGATAGAAGAGTCAATAAAATCACACACATCTTCATCTTCCAAGACTTCATCATACAATTCATCAGGTAGATCTAAATCAATATCACCAAGTGCTTCTATTTGTTTTGAATATCTTCTTCTTCTTCTACAGTCTTAGATTTCTCAACAATCTTTTGAATCTTATCTAGAAAATTAGATGTTTCAACTTCATCTAACTTCCTTTTTCCCTTTTCAACTTCAATAAACTTTACATTACTTGCCTCTTGATCTTTTTCCTCAGTAACTTTCTCAATAACAATCAATTTATTTTCTTTTTCTTTTTCAATAAAAATTTCTTTCAAAGTCTCCATTTCTTCAAACAATCTTTTAACTTTGTCTTTAAGATTATTAATCATACGTTCTTTCTTTTCATCATTTGCTCTTAACACATTATTCTCTTCTTGTAATATTTTTATCATCTCATCTTAATCTACAATCTTTGCTTTCAGTTCATCTATTGTTTCATCATCAACATTTGTCTTTGTTTGAACACGCACATCATTGTTTTGCTTCAGTTCTGATTCATTCAAACTAGTAATTGGCTTAGAAAAGATAGTGTTGATGAACTAAAAATCAAAAGTTTGATTGTTATCCAAACTTGTATCAATATTATCAGTCACATCAACATTTTCTACATCCTTATCTCCTCCTTGATCATTAATTTCAGTTCCAGCTTCATGATCATCATTTCTAACATGTTCAGCTCTATGATCAGAAATAGTTTCTTCACTATCCATCTCTTGGATAGTATCACCAACATTTCCTCTAAATGTACCACCTTGATTATCATCGTTTTGATTGTCACGATCATCATTAGAATCATCATTATAAGAACTATCATCATCATCACTAGAAGAACTATCACTTTCATCTTGTTCTTCTTCATTTTCTTCTTCAACTTGTTCTTTTTCAATCACTTCTTCCACTACATCCTCAATTATATGATTTGGATCTATATGTACATCCTCTATCAAGTGAAAAATATTGTTAATCAAGATCAAACTCATCCATAGCAACATTCCTCATGTAATCAAATAAAGGAAAATTTTGAGCTCCAATATGTGAATCCAAGGATCGCAATCAGGAATTATCAATGCTAGAATTGAATAAAGTTAATGATTGCGGAATGAACATTAACCTTGTTTAATTGTTTTATAAATAAATATCAAATATAATAAATGTTGATTATGACGAACACAATGATACAAGCACAATAAATAAACAAAAAACATTTCATTCAAACGTATTTCATTAAAACTGATTAATGATTATAGATGAATATATAATGAATGTTATAAACAAAAATTGCTTTGAATGTGTTGATGCTAGTGATGTATTTATGTGACGACTGCTAGGGTTTGTGTTTGATTGATTGTGTGAATTGATGTGATGCTTTGTGTTTGCCGTGTGGTTGACTGTCTGTCCTGCCTTGTGTTTTTTATATGAAACCTAGGACTCATATTTATAGACAATTTTGTTTAGTAAAGGAAACACCGGATCTCTTGGGATTTGAAATTGTCTTGTTGTCTTGTAACACTTGTATTTTTTAAATGCAAGTGTTTGGACCTCGCTGCTGGATTGTCTTCCACAGGAGTTTGCACATCTGTCGAGGTTTACTCTTCCACAAGACTCTTCACTTGACTCTAGAGTTGGTTGTTCATCCGCAGAAAATCTTCGGATGGTTGCTTAGTAAGAAACATATCTACAGAAGAACATAATTGTTCATCCGTAGATGGTTCCTACACTTAAGTCAATTTCACAAATTGAACAATGATAATGTTTTACCTCCCACCATACACATAAATCAACACACATATGGGTTAAACTAAATACATAAAGCATACATCTAAATAATGAAATACAAATATTCATTACAAGTTTTGATTAAAGTTCAAAGCCTATACAAACAGATGTAGACATATTGTTCCTAGATCTAATAATACTCCCCCTTTGGCTTAGTCACTTTTAATCAGCTCTGTTGGACCCTAAAAGGATCATACATGCCAATTCAAGTGGTGGGTTGATGGTTGTTCTACTGGAAATCCCACAAGTCCAGGAACAAATGCGGATGAAGAATACGCAAAGAAGAATACAAGTGTCAGCTAACCACATTTGTATATGCGGATGACATAGAACAAATGCTGACAAGTATTTGTTCTTTTGCATTAACAAATATGGATAGCCAGAAACAATGTTGACTAGTATTTGTACATCCGCATTTACTAATGTGGATGCCCAACAACAAATATGCATGTATTTGTTCATCCGCATTTGTCAATGTTGATGACCAAACACTAATGTTGAATACCAAAGAGAAATGCTGATCAAGATCAACACATCTGCACTAGTCAATGCGGATGAACAAAGGAAATGCTAATGAAGAATCAGACTAGTTATATGATGTATAGGTAAGGGGTAGTTTAGTCATTTTGTAAATGGCATCATGTCAACCTAAAAATAGAATAGAAAAGCTTGGATGTGAGGTGACTATTGATACACATTCTAGACAAGCAGAATCTTTTGTTTACAAGGTGTCTTGTTAGTGTTTAATGCTCTTACTCCGGCATTCAATGTAACTGATTACTATCATTAATACAAACAACATTTATGAGTATTTCTTGCATTCAATGTTCCTTGATTGTTTGATTCCACCTTACAATCATTGACTCAATCTTCATATTCGAACCTTGTTGATTCACATCAATAGAGAATATTATTCTCCAACCCAGTCAATTGGTATCAGAGTTTTGGCTCTCAGTTCTTTTTCAGATCTCCCTAGATCTGAGCAAAACTTGATTGGTCTGGTGGATGAGTTAATAATAGAGTTTTCAACTACCTGTACTTAATAAACGGCAAAAATCTCATCAACAGTCGTTGTTCATCTATACTCATCTTCAAGAACAAACCCGTTAACAATTGTTACAACAGAACGATATAACCATTTGCAGATTTGGTTATACATAGCCCGTTTGGACTATTTGGAGTAAGTTGAACTTAACAATCAAACTAATCATTATTCAAAGAGGTTAAAAACAACTTATTAAAATTGGTTTAACGCTCGGATATTTTTCTCTGAAGCCGACGAAAAAAGAAAAGAAATAAAGTCCAAAGTCGAGGGACCAAACTCGCCAATGAGAGATAGTTGGGTATGTGGTGATATTTGAAGGGAGAGGGTATCCATTACCCTCTCCCCACACCCACAAATCAGCCAAGAAGAGAGGAAGAAGAGAGAAAAGGGAGAAAAGAGAGAAAAAGGTTGGTTCGGGTTGACTCAAGAGAGCAAAATCGTCGTGTAGGGGGTCTAATCGAAGCTCTACTTCTCGGTGTGGTTTGGGTGAGTTCTAGGACCCCTCTTTTAAATGTTTTTGGTCGGTTTAGGGGCTGGAACACATGGAAACCCCGTTTTTCTATGTGTGTGTGCTTTACCCATTTGTATGTGTTTGCGTGTGATGCGTTTGGGGTTTGTTTCCGAACTTGTGTGCACTTGAATGGTGTTGTGGTCTGCATTCCTAAGGTTTACGATGGTTGATTTGTGCTTAGAATGGGTTTAGATGAGCTTGGAAGTTGAAAATGGCAGATTGGATTCAAGGGTGAGCTGCATACTGCACGGCTAGGTCTATGAGACCGAATGGCATGCCAGTCGTGCGAGTGAAGCCATACGCATGCCAGTCGTGTGATTGAGGGTCAATCGCATGTGATACGTATGACTGAGCCCCATACTCCTTCCAGTCATGCGACTGAGAGTCAATTGCATGGGGAGTCATGCGACTGAGGGCCCATTCGCATAAGTGCTCATCCGCATTAGTTTCATCCGCATTAGCTCCATTCGCATAGGACTCCTTCGCATTAAGTGCATTCACATGAGGTCCATTCGCACGATTGAGTGTTCATCTTCATAGGTGTTCATCCGCATTGGTCCATTTACATGATGTTCAGTCGCCTAGAGGCCATGCGACTGAAGGGTGCCCATACGCCCAAATAGGGTTGTTGTACCCGAGGAAAAGCATAGTCTAATTACTGACTTTCGGGGGAAAGTGCAAATGTAAGTTTTGACGTGGAAGTTCCTGTAAGTTCATGTAAGATGACTTTCGAGGTCTTCGAGGTTATGTTGGGCATGATGATGATGTTGCGTGTTTATGCATGATGTATGTTATATATGTATGATGTTGCCCTATATGATGTTGATGCATGTGTATGTTATGTTCTTTGTTATGATGTATGTTTATCTTTCCTGTGGCTTTATGTGCTATGTTAATGAATGAAATGAAGTATTATGTAACGTGAAGTGAAAGATAATGAAAGAGGAACATGAAGGAAAAATGCCTGCATTAATGAATGATAAATTTTACGAAAGTCTTGCAAGCAAATTTATGGAAGGGACACGCCATTAAAAGGTGTTAGCCCAATGGTGTGCGGGTTCACTACCCCGGGAGGATGCACATTGGGGTCTTTCTTTGTTATCGACTATTTTTATTGAACCTCTACCGCTTACCCCTGTATTGCGACACCATGTATAGCTGTCTATTTATAGACTTCAGCCCAGTAGCCATATAGTTTGTGGTGTAGCACATGGTGTTGGTAGGGAAGATATGAAAAGTGAAAGAAAGAACGAATAATGAAGATAATAATGATATTTGTTGGATTGTTGGACCATAACTTAAGTAGTTTAACTATTTTAAACATGAAAATGCAGCGGAATAAAACCTTAATCTTATGATTTATAAGCTGAAAATTAAGGTTAATAACATAACATCAACAAACCCAAGAACATAGGATCATATATATGTGTATGAACTAGCTACCAAGAGCAAATAACAACCAAAACAAGATAAACAAACCACCTTTGTGAACCTGCTGAAAAACGAGATTTGGATGAAGAAGATGACGTTCTTGAATGGCCAAAACACCAAGGATAGGTGTCCTCAAGCTTGTATATCCGCAAGCCTCAAGCAAACACCTTGTTGCTCGGATTTCTCCACCAAAAACGAACCAAAGAGGGCTGAAAATCCAATTTTCAGCTATGAACTCTTCAAGAAAAGTAGAGAGAAAAGTTTTGTTCTTGCATGTATGAGAGAGAAGAGAGGAAGTGTGTGTTTTCAAGACGTCAAGTGAACAAAACAAAAGGCCAATCACCCTTCTAAAGGGGCGGCCGAAACTTAAGATATTTGGGGTTTCCCCCCCAAAAAGTCTTTTACAAATTGTTTAACTAATAACAATTATAAGATATCTAATTAACCTTTTAATTATATAACTTATACACACACTATTATTATTATTTGATGTTATTTAACCAACTTAAATAACATTACAAATAATGTCCATAAACAAAATATCCTTGTAAGTTGTTTCCTCTCATATGCAATTTATTTAGAAAACCTATTTTCTAAATTGGTGTATTTATTTAATTGCATGATCATATCATCAATTAAATATTTATATTGGTGTTTGCAAAGCTTGTTATTGGGTATGACCCGACTTGGATCATTACGTACTAACCACATCAATATTCTATGTGTCTTGGGCATAAAGAATCCAACAATCTCCCACTTGCACAAGATTCATAGAAGATTGATGCAAGCAGTAAATACCGCCTAACAATGGTTTACTACCCTTAATACGCATGATTG
>BJCM01270684.1:0-15601 GCA_018326385.1 Flaveria bidentis
TTTGTCAAACGCACCAAGCACTTTTATGCGTGTGATGAATCAGTTGCTCAGACCTTTTATAGGGAAGTTTGTGGTTGTATATTTTGATGATATTCTTATTTATAGTGCTTCTTCTAGTGAGCACCTCATGCATGTCAGGCAAGTTTTGTCCTTACTTCGCAGGGATAGTTTCTATGCAGCATCAAAGAAGTGTGTTTTTATGACCCTTAAAGTTCTGTTTTTGGGGTATGTTGTTTCTGGCGGGGGAATACAAGTGGATGAATCTAAAGTAGCAGCTATTGCTAATTGGCCAACTCCTACTACCATTACTGAAGTTCGTAGTTTCCATGGGCTTGCTTCTTTCTATAGAAGATTCATCCCACATTTCAGTTCTATTATGGCTCCAGTGACAGACTGTATGAAGGGGAAGACGTTTGTATGGACCAAAGAGGCCGAGCATACTTTTCAGGTTATAAAAGCCAAGCTCACCACTACACCTATCCTGGTATTGCCTGATTTTTCTCAAGTATTTGAACTTCATACTGATGCCTCAAAGGTCGGGATTGGTGGGGTGCTTAGTCAAGGTGGCCGACCTGTTGGTTACTTTAGTGAGAAATTGACAGGTCCAAAGTTGAGGTACAGTACTTATGATTTGGAGTTTTATGCAGTGGTCCAAGCTGTAAAGCATTGGCATCACTATCTATTCCAGAAAGAGTTTGTTTTGTTCACTGATCATGCTTCTTTAAGGCATATTCGTACACAAGACAAGGTGTCACATAAGCACGGGCGTTGGTTAGCATTTCTTGAAAAGTTTACTTTTGTTGTTAAATACAAGACTGGAGTTTCGAACCGAGTTGCTGATGCCCTAAGTAGGAGGAGTAATCTGCTTGTGTCTATGAGGGTTGATGTGCCGAGCTTAGATGTCATTCTTGAGCAGTTAGCCATTGATCCATATTTTTCAGTTATTATGCAGGATGTGCAGATTGGGCTGAAGTCAGATTTTCTTGTACAAGATGGTTTTATGTTCAAAGGGAATCAACTATGTATTCCTGATTCTAGTTTGCGTTTACAGATTATTAAAGAGTTGCATGGGGAAGGGCACGTTGGTCGTGATCGTACTCTACAGTTGGTACAAACTTCTTATTTTTGGCCTACCATGAGGAAAGAAGTGGATCGTTATGTTAAGAGGTGTCGTATTTGTCAAGTTTCTAAGGGCACAACTAGTAATGCGGGCCTCTACATGCCATTGCTCGTTCCTTTGCAACCATGGGTTGATATTAGCATGGAATTTGGGTTGGGGTTGCCGCGTACACAAAGGGGTAACGACTCTATCTTTGTTGTTGTTGACAGGTTTTCTAAGATGGCTCATTTTATTCCCTGTAAGAAGACAACTGATGCTGTTAATGTGGCACAAATTTTCTTTCGTGATGTGTATCGCTTACATGGATTGCCTTCTTCTATTGTTTCTGATCGGGATACCCGATTTTTAAGTCACTTTTGGCGCAGTCTATGGAGGATGGTGAATACTCAACTCAGTTTCAGTAGTGCTTATCATCCACAAACGGATGGCCAAACTAAAGTTGTAAACCGTTCACTTGGGTAATTTGTTGCGATGTCTAGTCGGTGATCATGTGAAAGCATGGGACCAGAAACTCTACCAAGCCGAATTTGCTCACAGTCATGCTATTAATCGAAGTACTGGGTTTAGTCCATTTCGGGTGGTTTATTCTTCTCAACCTCGAGGCCCACTTGATTTAATGTCACTTCCTGCATCTGGCTCGTTTCCCAAAAAGGTTCAAGTTTTTGTGGAGGGGTTGCATGAAGTTCATAAAGTTGTTCATCATAACTTGACCCAAGCGAATGAAAAGTACAAGAAAGCTGCTGATAAAAAACGAAGGCATGTTGATTTTGAAGAAGGTGACTTTGTTTGGGCTATGCTAACTAAAGATCGTTTTTCAGTGGGGGAGTACAACAAGTTTTCTGCCAAAAAGATTGGTCCTGTTGAGATCGTACAGAAGATAAATCCTAATGCCTATCGACTAAAGTTGCCTAGCCATATTCGGTGTTCTGATGTGTTTAATGTGAAACATTTGCTGCCATATCATGATGATTCTTCTAATGATGAGGCAGTTGGGAATTCGAGGGCAAATTTTGTCTACCCAGGGGGGAATGATGTGGGTCCAAGTGTAGATAAGCAAGCTTTAGCCTTTTTGGAGGCCCAAGATCGCTTATCAAAAGGGGCTTCACTGAAATGGGCATAACTTGGGCTAGAAGTCTCCGTTTCAGGCCCGGGACCAGTCAAAACGACCGTTGGACCGAGGAGCACGTTTTCACAAATGCCGTAGGCAGTTTGGGTCATCGTTTCGGCCCAAAAACAGCTTATTTTAGGAGTTATTTCAATTTTTGTCTTATTTTTACATTTTGTTGGACTTTGCATTTGGCCTAGTTTTTGGTCCGTTTATGTTTTGTGGCCCATTTGAATTTGGTTTTGTTTCTTTATATGTTTGTAAGAGATGGGGAAAAATTATTGAAGTTTATGAAAAATCTGTTTTTTCTCTCTATCACAGTGTGTGTGAGTGTAAACCCTGATTATCGGTATTCTTTGTGAATCAACGATAGTTAGAAGAATTGTTCCTGGTATTCTTGTTGAATCAACATCCTCAATTATCTATCTCTCTGTTTCTGACTGCATCAATAATACACTCATCACTAATAAGACATTAGGGTTATTATATGTATAACTTGCCAAACCTGCAATTAGAGATGAACAAAAAAACTGGTTCGGGAACTGGTTCACCCAAAAAAAACCGAAAACGGTTTCAAATAAAACCGGTTTTGGCCCAAACCGGTCACAAACCGACCCAAACTGCCGGTTTCTAAATGGTTTGGAATCCACGCACTTAAAACCAATTTATAAACCGGTTTAAAAGTTAAAAACCGGTTAAACCGGTAAGAAAAACCGGTTTGGGTAAAAACCAGTTTGTAACCCGAACAGATTTGAAGAAAAACCGGTTTGACCCCACTACATAAAAACTAGTTCGGTTTTGAACCCGAACTGGTTTGACCAAAAAAACCGGTTTGAACACCTCTATCTGCAATACATATGAATTCAGAGAATTAACACTCATAACACCTATATAATTTAAGCTTTTGGTTATATCATTTGTCACATATTATTAAGATGAATGCATACAACTTACAAGAACAATTTCCAAGACTAGTATTTGCCCAGCTTCAATATAAAAATGAAAATGATGGATATAACGTAAATGAACTAGGATCCAAGGGCCAATTGCATTGAAATATGATTAGTTCAACTTCCCTTTTCGATGCACCCTTTTATTGTGAAAAATTACGACTACATAAGCTGAAATCATCAAACAAAAAATACAATATCATAAAAAGAAAATTGATAACAATACCCTCCAGGCCTCCAAAACTTCTATCTTCGACCTTTTTTTCCACCATCATTCTTAGCAACCAAAGATGCAATATCTAGACAATTTCTACAAATAAGTCCAAGCGTAGTAATATGAGATTTAGACACGGAATAAAACAATTAAAAAAGGATACATTTATCACTCTAACTTTGCGAACGCCAGATCGATATAATATCCCCATATGGAAGATCGCCGATGAATAGGAAAAGGTTGCGGGAACGGCGACTTCTTCTGTTAGAATTTAGAAAAATGTAACTTAGAATTGTGGGGGTGGACAAATTAAGATTAGCGACTTATAAACTTTACTTGAGGCCTTAAAATTTTTGGGCCCAAACCCTAACCTTACTTCATTAGCTTATTCCGCCAGCCCTAAGAGAACATACACTTTGACAACTCGTACTCTAACATCCATCGCCCTTGACTTTAACAACCTCTCAAATAACAAAAAAAATCATATATTCGAAATATTTAATTGGAAAATATAAAACATAATTTATTATCTTTTTCACGTGCTTAACCGTAACATTTTCCCCTTTGTCCGTAGACTTTTAATGCTTATCGCTTCAAGATGTTGTTAGTGAACAAGCTTCAAGATTTACGTGAGATCAAAATCACCATGATGTAGTGTAATTTAGTAATATAAATATATAACCCCCAAATGATCATCATATACTTGTGGTTCAGAGAGATATCAAAACTCACTCACTTGCACAGAAATGAAAACACTAAAAAAAATTTAAACACACCATCAACTTCTTTATTGCAAATAACATAAAGGAGAGTATATAGTCTCATTTACAAGCCCATAAACTTAACTAACATGAGAATAAGATTACACCAGTAAAAAACATACTGCTCCACTACTTCTATGACAACACATGACATAATTGCCTTTATTGAATAACATTAACCACATGCATGCAAGTACGCAAACAAAGACAAACACACATAAACGACTATGAGAATACCTTCAACAAAGAAGTAACATGAGATCAAACGGTGTTCTGATATATAACGAGCATATGTTGCTCGTATATTATGCAATTGGGTATGAGGCCTTCATAGCAATGCCACAGAGTCCCGTAGCGCCAACATCTCTTTGCATTCGGATAAACCCTTTTTCCCCCCAATTTGTACCATATGAGTTCTTCGCAAGCCAAAAGTTGGTGCCATCATCAGCTGTACCATATCCAACTACGGTAATAGCATGGTTTAGTTTGGTTCCACATTCTCCTGTGAAAACACCACTTTTATAATGTTGGAAATAGAATCCACTAGCATCCATGGCTACGGAAATTGGTTGCATAGACACAGCCTTCAGCAATTCTGCTTCGCTATTAGTAGGCACATCTTCGTATCCAGTGATATGAGCAGCATATGACGTTTCTTTTGTCGTGCTACATGCCCCTCTAATTCCTGAATATGGATAACTAGTCTCTGTGGCTAAGCCGTTGTTTTGTATGATATATTTGAAAGCCTCATCCATAATGCCACCATCACAACCTTTATTAAAGCCAGCGGTGTCACAATCAACTAATTGTTGCTCTGATAATGATATAAGTTCGCCTGTAGATAATTGGTGGACTCCTTCAACTGCTGCTACTGCTGAAAAAGCCCAACAGGATCCTATACAATATATAAAAAGTAATTAGCCCCGAAATTAACACAGTATGTATGTGTTTTGAGGATGGCAATCTGATACTTACCGCAGTCCCTTTGATGCTTCACGGGTGTCACAGCCCCTTCTTGTGTCCAGTCAATTGAAGGTGGAACTGACGTCAAATTCTCGTACCTAAAACTTGTAGTTCTAGGACGAGATATGTCTATGAACCCGTTGTATGTCGCCCTGAATTCCTCATTCGTCAAGTCAGTAAATGCATTGACGCCAAGCTTGTAAGACTTGCCCCCCTCACTGTTGAATGCCTCTATCTGCTCAAGGTTAGCCTTGAATATCTTAAAGCGCATTTCCTTTTCGGCTGCATCTTTGTAGGTGCGTCCATGGAGAGCCATCCACTGCTCGTGTTTCTCCACCAAGGACGCGTCATTTAGGGACCGCGATGTGGCTACCATACTTAGTACTCCCACAAGGAGAAGTACTACAAAGGCCAACCTCCTAAGAGCCATATCTTGCTTAAGGTGAACAGCTGCAATGGATTAGTAAACTGTGTAAGCGGATTGATAGTTGTGCAAGTGCTTGCATGACGAAGAGAGATTTATAGATGATCTCCATGCAAGAAGGTTCAATAAAATTAAATGACATCAGTTGTATCATTGTCGTTAATTTGGTATGGAGGAAAAGGACGAACTGCATTTTCTCATTTGTTACATCATTAATTTTCAAGTCTATCCTTTTTTGCATCAAATATATAAAAAAGGTTAAATCTTTATTCCATAAAGATGAAGATAGAAGAAACATGAAATGAGGTTTTTAAAATGGGACGAAATGGTTAGTTTCTTATTTAGTTCTATTCTTCATATAGGATGAAGATAAAGCTCGCAATGTGTTTATAGGTGACAAACATCTTAATACTACTGAATTACGTATATATTGATCGTTTCTCAAATTTTAAGAGAAAGTAATAAGAAGTCATTTTTATGTCTTTGTCAACATACAGTGAGTGTTTTAGAAGCTTCAAACATGATAACATAAACATAAGTGAGTTCTAAACACCATTACAAGCTAATTAAAAATAGCTTTAACTCCGTAGGGTTTCAAGCTTTTAACGGGCACTAAACATAATTTTTTCTAAATTATTGCATCAATAAGGGCTACAAATATTATTTAACCGGTATACTTGATTTAAAAATAAGCTTTAGTGAAACGAATTTTATATATATGTCATTTAGGTGACGTTTTAAATAAACAAACAATACATATAGTCTAACTATAGGTAGTTTTAAGTTAATTAATGTATATGAATAACAAATTTAACACAAAAAAGCTAGACAATTATGCTTTTTATTTCATTTAATGCATTCTTCTATTACATTTTGTCGATTGAGGAGGGATGCTAACACCACCACAATGTTATTTGAAAACAAGAGAAAACCAATCACAATGTTATATGAAAACAAGAGAAAACCAATGAAACCAGTTATGTAATTTACATATTTTTTATCACTACACTTTATATTTATGTATGTGTATAAATACAAATATGGATCAAATGGAAAACATAATATGATTTACATATACGTAACCATTCTCCAATCAACATAGTGTTACATATACATAATACTCTTCATTCTCGTATCTATGTTCAACAACAAAAACTTAAATAACCTTTTAACTAATTAAAAATAACAAAAAAATTATACATTAAATTTTTAGTTTCCCTAATTTTTTTTAGTTTTCACATAACTATTGGTTTTTTCAAAAACCTTCCAGTTTGTCTTTATGAAAAATCTATAACGGTGACTATCAATGGTTACCCATTCCACAAGGACTGTTGTCCAAGGTTCCATTTCACTACTCAATTTTCTATCCGTTTGTCCTTTAGTTACTTCTTCTCCAAGAATATCTTTTCACAAATTCATTAGATCCAACATTTCTAGAAAATCACATAATTAATCACTATTCAACATTAAAAAACTAACAAAGAATAATTCCACTAAATAAGCATTTTTCCTTGGGGAAATCAAGGCAAGAAATTCAATCCAAGACAAATTAAATCAAAACTCTAAGAACAACGCAAGTAATAAACTCAAACAACATCAGAAACTTACAATCAATCAACAAGATCTAAAGTCGATCTTCGGTTCACTTTGTTGTTGTTTTTCTCCTAACCTTTCATAGTTTAGTAAACGTATTACGTATATGAACAAAACTTTTTTTAACAAAGCAAACTTATTAATTGTATTTTTTTTTAAATTTGTTCATTCTTTCATTCACTTTTTTATCATTTTGTCTTTTAAAAATTATACTCTTTACCACTAGTTGACTGACGGCCCATTATACTATAACTCGATTGGTAACTCGATTGGTATTTTTGGTATTTTGTATTGGTGCCTTATGTGTTGGGTTTATTTGAATTATTTTCTTTTGGCTTCTGCTGGAGGTTCCCTCCGTCGGTGTTGATCAGACATTAAACATTGTTCAGGTTCGCAGCACAACGACACGGTGAAACAATCACACCACCATCGGCTACTACCATTACCGCCACTTATCAGGTAGAAACTTACATCACTGGATGTCGTTAAACCTGTTGCGGCACTCCCTCCTGAAAACCTTATCCGTGAAAACCTGAATCTAAGCCTGAAATGAAGATTTGAAGATGTGGATGAGGACCTAGCGATGGAGACGCAAACACGAGAGGAAGTTACTAAATATAAAGACTTTAAGATGACGGACTAAAAAAACTTCAGTTCAATCTACTAAATAAGGCATGTGAGACGGTGAGTAGTCACTAGAACTAGTTTAACCATTACTATATTATACAACAATAACCTACCCTCTGTTTTTTTTTAAATATATATTTTTAATATACATATGTGTGCTATTTTAAATTACTTTTTTTCTCATAAATATTCTTATTTTCTTTTGCTACAAAATTTTTCAATGGGTTCATTATTTTAGTGTTGGTATTGTTTAAATTGTAATGTGAAAGACATAATTACATTGGTATCAAAAGGCAACTTGCAAATCGAATTTTAACGTTGTTATCAACGTACCTTTTACCACATTAATAAAATCGCATAGTCCCACCGCATTGCGTGGTGAAATATCTCGTTTCACCACAAACTACAAACTTTTGACTCTTGTTGTAGTAGAAAATACGTTATAAAAAATTACAACATTAGATCTAATTAAACAAAAGGTGCCCTCTTGTAATAAAATTATAAGTTCGTGACTTGCCAATCAAATATTGACACATATTTATATCGATGGTAGCTATGCATATTATAATGATAATGAGGGTCGAATCCATCATTCAATGAGATGTAAGAGGTAGTAGGGACTTTCATTCTTTTAGCATGGTCGTTGTCTAAATCTTGAAAAACAAGATAATTTAAAGTATAACTAATTGCCCAGTTAATATTTAATTTTTTACTAATAGTACTTTAAATCTTACTTTAGTTGATATGGGTGATCACAATAACATACTCATCATAGATTTATATGCATAGTTTGCATTTCATTCACACTCGGTTTAGATTGTAAACTTTTCCATTCTTTCATAATCATGTATAGAAGAAATCCAGTTTGAATATTAGATAATTATGCTACTTTAATTACTATTTGTCACCTATGTGAAAGTTAGGAGTGATAATAGTCAAATTAATTGTATGTAATTAAATCAGCCACCGGGTAATATTTTGTATTATTAGAATCCAATTATCTGTATAGTCTTATTTTTATAATATTATTTTTATTTTAAATTTGTTTGTTTCCAAACTTTTGTTAGTGACACCATGGGTTCGAGTATCTCGGCCAACACATTTTCACTCTTTATTGAGTCTTTAAAGATCGTCAATGCAACTTGAACATGTATTTATTTTAATTTATGAAAGGCCGGACCAAAACATATCCGCACCACACGTGTATACCATAGTTCGTTTTAGTTGTGAAAAAAATACATACTTATTTGTTTTACAAAACTAGGCATGGAGAATGGTTCATTCTAATTAATTAAGACCGCATGCATCATTAATTTTGAAACAAAACACATTCTTCTATTGATATTTTATCGTTTGTCATTTTAAAAAAATGTTCACTATCACTAGTTGACTGTCATTCACCATGGGGATCTTATGAGTTTTCTTTTGATTCCCTTATATTTCTCTATGGTTATCCTTTCATTACTTCTCCAAAAAGAATATGTTTTCACAACTTCATTAAAACATTTTTTTTGTAAACGTAAGATGCGATTGATCAAACTGAACAATAAAAACCATGAGGGTAAACTCTAATATAATTTAGATGCACAAAAAATACATACTTAGACCGCTTGCATCATTATCATTAATTTTATAACGAAAACCATTCTTCCATTCTTATTTTCTCATTTTGTTTTTTTAGAAACTGTTCATGATCACTAGTTCACACGATAACCAACTTCTCATTCACTATGGGAATTATATGAGTTTTCTTTGATTCTCTTAAATTTCTTTACGATTGTCCACTATCTACTTCTACTCCATAAGATATATTTCATAACTTGATTAAAAAGAGTTAAATTCGATTTTGCTTCCTGAGTTTTGATGAAAACAACTATTTTCCTCACAAACATTAAAAACATCAATTTATCTTTAAAAAATTTATAAATTGTTTCAATTTAATTCAAATGTTTCATAAGTTGTTTCAATTTGAATAAAAAAAAATATTTGGACTGATATTGAAACAAATGAAGAAACCTTTAGACTGAAATTGATGTTTTAAAACTTTTAGACGAAAATTGTTACTTTTGTCAAACCTTAGAAAATAAAACTGAAATTAATTTTTAAAGTTTTTTTATAGATAATATATTTGATTGATCAAACTAAACAAATAAAATCGTACAAGAAAATGTAGTTCGTTTAGTTGTTAAAAAGATCTATATACTTATTTGTTTTATGAATCTAGGTGTGAAAGTTGTTTCATTCTAATAAATTAAGACCACATGCATCATTATCGTTAATTTCATAACAAAATACGTTCTTTCATTCATATTTTCTTGTTTTGTCTTTCTGGAAAATGTTCATTGTCACTAATTGACCGGTTTATCAACTTTCCATTCACCACGGGAATTGTAAGAGTTTTTTTTTAATTCTATTAAGTTAACGATTATCCTCAGGTTACTAATTCCCCAAAAGGATATCTATAAAAATTTCTATGCAACATTTTTGACAAACAATAGATTCAATTAATCGAACTGGGTAATAACAACTGTGCGGTAAACAAAACCCATTCATCCCTACATATTTTCTCATTGACTTTTAAGAAAATGTTGATATTCACTACTTTACAGGTTACTAGTTTCTCATTCACCATGGGATTGATATGAGTTACTTTTTATTCTCTCCAAATTTCTTTCTTTTCACAACTTCATTAAAAATAATTCTATAAATAATATATTTGATTAATCAAACTAAAAAATAAAATCATACGAGAAAATGTATTTCGTATTAACTGTTAAAATGATTTATATAGTTTTAGAAAATGGTCATGGAACTTGGTTCCTTCTAATAAATTGAGACCACATGTATTGTTATCGTTAATTTAATAATAAAATAAATTCTTCCATTAATATTTTCTCGTTCTGTCTATTTAGAAAAAGCTCGTTATCATTATCATTAAATGACCGGTATATCAACTTCCCATTCACCACAGGAATTGTACGAGTTTTCTTCAAATTCTCTTAAATTCGCGATTATCCTCGGTTGCTATTTCTCCAAATGAATATCTTTTAAAAATTTTATTAAAACATTTTTTTACTAAGAATAGATGCGATTAATTAAACCGAACACTAAAAACTATGCGGGTTACCCTACTTCGTTTTAACTGCCGAAAGCAATTATATACTTATTTGTTTTACAAAACTAGGAGTGGAACATGATTCATTCTAACTAATTGAGACCACATGCATTTGTTATAGTTAATTTTGTAACCAAAGGCATTATACCATTCAAATATTCCTGATTTCTCTTTTTAGAAAATGCTCATTATCAGTAGTTGACTGACTGACCAATTAGGCCTTCACAACGGGAATTGTATAAGTTTTCTTTGATTGCTCTCTAATATCTTTGTTGTTGTCTTGTGGTTAATTCTTCTCCTAAATTTATATTTTCACTATTTCATTAAAACATTAATAAAAAATAAGTGATTTGATTGATCAAACTGAACAATTAAAAAATCACAACTAATTTCACCAAGTAATGATCACCTCTTAGAGAAATCTAGATAATAAATTAAAAAAAAAGAAAAAGATTATCACTTTGGCAACCCTATCATGATAACAAATCCTATATTTTAATTAAAAGTAAATTTAAAATATAGCATAATCAATAGCTACCCTATCATGATACAAATGTTGTGTTATATTTCATTTTTCTTGTAGTGCGCCCGGGAATGAAGTAATGTGAGAATTCTATGCACCAAACGAGGCCTTAGTTTCAAGGTTTCTAAGTAAAGGGTAGGTGAGGTATGTGAAAATTATACTACTTTTGATATGATGAATTGTATGTGAAAACTATGAAAATACTTGATTATTTGTAGTGTTTATAGGTGGAACTCATTATTTTTATGACTATGCTTAAATCTCCATAAATATTTGGTTGACTATATACAAGTAAACTCATACTAGAACTCCTATAGTTTATTTGTTATCCTTGTTTGGTTCCTATCGCCATGTTTCAGGAACCAAACAAAGATAACAAATATCCAACTAAAACAAAGAGAAACCATGAATTTAAATTACACTTTATGTAAAGAGTAGCCCCTACTTTGAAAATCTAATCAAAAGTGGTGGTTGTTACTCAATAATAGGTTATGCATGTGTGTAAAGAGCCCTGGTCATGACAATAGAAGATGAAGGTCTGGTTGTTACTACTTTTATTTCGTACCATACTCTACCATATAAAAATTACTAGAAGATGAAAATAACTCCTTACATGTCTAAACCTTGTGATGACTACATTTAAAATTCACTTACATACCATGTATAAATGCTTAAATTATTTTAAACTTCTTACATACTTTATTGGAAGGGTCATTAACATCTCAAAGGTTCCAAACAAAAGCAAAAGCAAAAGCAAACTAATCAAGATTATACTACCGTACGAAAGGTAACGCACGATGCATACTTATGAATTTAAGCTAAAAAACCCTAAAACCGATATTGATATCTTCATGTTATTATAGTAGTAAGTTGAATGATTTTGCCTTATGGGAATAGATGGCTATTGGCTTTAATAAACTAAGTGAGTTCTAATTTTATGTAAACAAAAGAAACTTTAGCATAAGATATTTAAAAAGTACCTATCTATAAACAAGTTATAAGTATACATATAATCATAACTTTAGCGATGTCAGTTGGTTTATCTTTGAGAAAATTTTCTTTATCATTACTTGAAGCATACTTTAGATCAACTATACATATCTAACTTTATCATGTAACTTGGTTATAACCATACTTTACATTATACATGTGCTCGTATAAGTACAAGACTCTTTTAGGCATTAGTTATGAGATACGCAAGACATCTTGAATTGTTGCTTATAATAAATGCATGGGAAATACCGCTTGTAATAATTACACAATTGCAAAACTTTAACAAAATTTCATTTTCACTAGTTCATGTCCAACCCATCGATGTGAAAAAAAGAAGGATGATCAGCTGTGCACCACTGTTACACAACCTAAACCATCGATGTGACACCCTACATATATCCCACATCGGCCGTGGACATGAGAGATTCTTAGTTCATAAGGAATGTCTGGCCTTTAACATCAGCAACGCGTTTTGGGCGTATTGGTTGTGGATGAGAGGAGAACTTCACAATTAAGCGTGCTCAGGTGGGAACAATCCAGGGATGGGTGACCTCGCTGGGAAGTTTTCACCCGGGCAACCAAAAGCAAATCCGTGAGCTCTCTGTGGGCAAAGCCGACAATATTATTGGTGTGAGGGGTCGGGTGTTACAGAATGGTATCAGAGCTACTTCTGTTTCGTTAGGGATGTGGGACATACCTCACACGGATGGTGACTTCTCGGTCTCATCAAGGATGATGAGTCCAAACAGGAGGTGGTTGTGACACCCTACACATATCTCACATCGCTCATGGACAGGAGAGATTCCTGGTTAATAAGGAATGGCTGGCCTCTAACATCAGCAACGCGTTTTGGGTGTATTGGCTGTGGATGAGAGGAGAACTCCACAGTTAAGCGTGCTCAGGTGGGAGCAATCCAGTGATGGGTGTCCTCCCTGGGAAGTTTTCACCCGGGTAACCAAAAGCAAATCCGTGAGCTTCTCGTGGGCAAAGCGGACAATATTGTTGGTGCGAGGGGCCGGGTGTTACAATCCATTTCCAAAAGCAAGCATCACCCTAAAAAGCCTTCTACATCATCTGTGATCATAAAGATGGAAGTAGAAAGTGATCAGGTGTAGCATTCTAATCAAAAGAAGACTTTCAAAAGGAAGTCAGTTGATTGCATCATGTGTGGTAGTACTTTTCATCTTGCCAAAGAATGTCTTTACAATCCCAAAAGTACTATCCACATGATCTAGAAGAAAAATTCTGAAAAGAAGAAGAAGAAGATATCTATGTAAGGAAAGTCTTTCCTTTCTGAAGCTCCAAAGTGAAGAAGACTATCGATCTTGATTCAAGTCTTGGGAGAAGGTTGCCGGGGGAAGGCTCTAACTGTGAAACAAGAGTTGTCCTTTCCAAAGTTAACTATTCTTGAATGATGATTCAATTTGAATTATTTGGTTCATATGTGAACTTAAAATATAGGACCTAATTTATCATTCTTTACTTTAGCTTTATTTTATTTGTATAGAACTTGAGTACTTATCTTTCATTGCACTACTACAAGTACTTTCATATTCAATGCTTTACTTTTAAACCATATGTACCATAAATTACAACATCTTTATATTCTAAATTACAAATATGTGAGTTAAACATGAATTACGCCTACGAAATCTGTTATGAAGGAACTACTCTATTATGGATGACTATTTTTTATGGAAGAACAAGGATGTTACAAAGGAGTAAATGATTATGAAGGAACAAGGATGTTACAAAGGAGGAAAATATTATGAAGGAACAAGGAATCATTATAAGTCTTATCATTTATGAAAGAAGTTTCTACTATGGGAGAAAAAGAATTTTCTAAGTTTATTTAGTTGGATGACAATTCCATTACGAATGAACTAGAATTTGCTCAAGTTTTCTTTTGTGGGGAGGGTTCCTTTTTGAAGGAGAGAACATTGTTAAATAGATTTTTTTCGGAGGCTAAGCACTCAAGAAAGATCTACTATGGGAAGGGTCCTATTATGGATTTGCAACCCACTATGAAGGAACAAAGACAATATCACAAGGGTTGTTTGTTGTGGAGGTTTATCTTACCACAAAGGATCAAACGAGGTAAGGAGAAAGAATTTAGGTCTGCAACTTAATGTTTGTTCCTTAAACATTAGATAAAACAAGCACATATATAAGATTTTACATATACATATCTAATGCATGCAAACCTTTATACATACTTATCAAAAATCTCAACAATCAAATTATATTATTTAAATGTAAGAAACAATAACAAAAATAACGTCACATATGCATAACAACCCAAATCTATAAAAACAACGCAAAATAAAAGGAGCTAGAACTCTCTTTTTAAAAGATTTATTAAACTCTAAAGCTTTAATAATGATAGTCCATCAATAATGGATCAAGATCCAAGTTTTGTCTTATTATTCCACTCTAAATAATTTGTAAATACTTTTCTAGGCATATATATGACTATTAAGACCACATAATTTTTACCTTTGTTCTAGTTATTACACTTTTCCTCTTTAGCCTCATTTTACTCTTCTAAAAACCTAGCTTTTATGGATTATAACATTTTTGTGAAAAGCAAAAACTGAAATCATGCGAGAAATATAAAGAAGCCAGAACTTCAAGATGATGGATAAAAATATCATCGGGCAAAAAATGAAGTTGTCGCTCGCGAGAACATTTGGATAGTATGTATAGATGTTTTTCCTTTGTATTCCATTATGTGTGCTCATTTATAAAGGGGCTCTAAGAGTGAGAGAGTAGAGATATGTGTGATAGGCCACCTGAGGTAGCTCACATCGGGTGGATCGAGCTTAAATGATGTAAACCCCTTTGGTATTGTAATCGTTAGATTGATAATATTTGATTGAGTTTGTTTGAAGTTTATTAATATCACACACACATTCTTCTTAATTTGATTATCAAGTGCAACAATATGTGAAATCCATCATGTTAAGGACTTTACATCTCTTTCTTCCCTTTCCCTCTCTTTGTAATTTGAAAATGAAGAAAAATAGTTGGCGGTGGTGGCCACTAACCTTTTTTAGGTTACTACCGTGTGTATTACAGAGTTTAGAAAATTTCATATTTTAAAAAAGTTTAAGAATATTTAATATTTTATAGAAGTTTTGTATTTTGATTATTTGTATTTTAAAAATGTGCTTTTAATTTTCTTAATAAAATCTACTTTTAAAAGATAGTTTG
>BJCM01270687.1:0-10202 GCA_018326385.1 Flaveria bidentis
ATGTGTATGGTTCAATCGTACGACTGAACCAATCGCACCTTCTCAGTCGCACGGCTGGACCATTAGCATGGCTCAGTCGTATGACTGAGTCTCATTCGCATATGCTCCTGCGAATGACTCAGTTTCAAGTGTTTACAACATATCAGGTGTAATACATTATGCCTAGACTATTTGACAAGCTACGGACACACTATATATAACTTTATATGCTCCAACAAAACTATGTTCTGCACATAGCAAGCAGTGTTAACTGCTTCTGTCCAGAAGGTGATGGGTAGTGTAGAGTCAGACAACATAGTTCTTTCAGTTTCAATAAGTTTCATGTTTCTCCTTTCAGTAACGCCGTTTTGCTACGGAGTCCTGGGAGCACTATATTGTCTTGTAATATTCTTTTCATCACAAAATGTATCAAGAATTTGGTTCTTGAATTTAGTTCCTTGATCACATCTTATGGTTTTGACCTTGTGATCACATTGATTCTCAATCTTTAAGATAAAATTCTTTAGAATCTTAGGGGTCTAATCCTTAGATCTAAGAAAAAAGACCTAAGTAAATCTTGTAAAGTCATCTGTGATCACCAAACAATAAGAAATCCTTCTTAGACTTATTACACTGGTGAGGCCAAAAAGATCCATATGTAATAAGTGTAGGGGAGTAATGTTGGAGTTCTTTTTCCTTTGGCTTGTGAGATACCTTATGTTGCTTCCCCTTCAGGCATACAACATAATGGTCATCACTTGTAAACTCTTTCTTTGGTATTTCAGTTACTAAATCATTCTTAATTAGTTTATTTATGTTTTTAAAGTTTACATGGCATATTCTTTTATGCCAAAGAAAAGACTCATCACTATTAGCTTTAGGTGTTGTTTGTTTTTTTGCAGGAAAACGTCTGCAGTCTGCGGACCACATCTGTAGCAGAAGAGGTGAACCAAATATTTGTAGTCTGCAAGAAAAAGACGGTTTGTTTTTTAACATCAGTAGAATGCTGAAAAATTCTGTAATTAAACTAAAACTATTTTTTAAACTTTAAAATAACTAATACATTAATATATAAATAAAAGTCATACAAATACATTAAAAAATATATAAAAGTTATACAACCAAAATGAAAACTAACATAAATTGCAGACATAAAAAAATGATTCGTCAAACCACCAAATACTAGTCACTAAACCCAAATATACATATCAAAACACACGATTAAGCGAAAGTAGACTATTAACCCAATCAATCACACACTAACAAAACAAAAACACACACCTTGTATTTAGCGAGGTAATTAGCTTCACGATCGTTACAGAACACGGTGCGATGACCTGGCGCCTGAGGTTGAACGCGACCAAGTCGTATAGTGTTCGACAAAAGGTTCCAATCAACAACCAGTGTCGCACCAGCGGAGGCACTTTTGTGATCCGGATGACACCCTACACCCCATCACTACTCAACTCCGATCACCACCGTATGAATCAACTGAAATACTATTCGAAATAGCTAATCTTAACACATACGCTTACAGTGTGTTGTTACAGAAGGAATGACGATCTACTGCTGTTTGATGAGATGATGTTTAAAGCCAATTTTCGCCCCTAATTCGTCTTCGTCTTCGAGGGTTCAAATACACCAATTGGATCGATCATCGAAGGTTGGCGCTTGGATGGCCAGAAATGGGGGTCGGAAGGCCGGCGAATGGGGTCGAAGGGGGAGGGCTGGCTGCGTTTGGTGAGGGGGAAAAGAGAGGGGAGGAGTGGCTACGATCGGTGAGGGGGAAAGGAGGGGGGAGGGATGCGTCTGATAGGGAAAAAAGGACGATGGTGTGGAGTAGAAGAGGAGGAGGCGGCGGTCAGACGTCGACGGTCAGAGGGCGGTGACCGGAGCTCTTCGAGGTGGAGTGGTGTGGAGGCGGGTTGGAAGGGGAGAGTTTCAAATGAAAGAAAACAATCTGCAAGGAGAGGAGAATATCTTGTGAAGACATGAGAAGTGGTTGTACCACATCTTCTCCGTGCAGACGTGAGGAAGACGTTTTTCAATGAAACGTCTTCTAAAAAATAAAAAGTCTGCGAACTTAAAAACTCTTCCCGCATCCGCGTGCGCGTAGATGAAGAGGTGGGGAAGAGCTTTTGCCAAAAAAACAAACACCCCCTTAAATAGAAAGCATGAAATTTCCCCAAAAAGAAAATGTTTCTTATAAATCCATCTTGTACATCTTCTCTTTCCTGGGGGCTCTGAGCAGGATATGATCAAGTGGAATGACCACCCCGGGTCTAAGAACAATGCACTTATGCTCAGTAAAGAGCATATTATTACTCTGATCACAAAATTGAGATACACTCAAAAGATTGTATCCAAGCTCCTTGACAAAGTTTGCATTCTCAATGCTGAACTTACCATTTCTAACTCTACCCCTTTCTGTAATGTAACCACCAGCATCTCCCTCAAAAGCAACTGGTACTCCATCAATCTTCTCTAATTTCTAGAGTAATGACCTATTGCATGTCATGTGCCTGGAACCGCCACTATCAATGATCCAGATATTTTTGTTTCTCTTGAGTTGTTCTTGCACCAAAAAAGATAGTTACTTACATTTGGAAACCCAAGCCATATTATTCTTGGGCTTATCAAAAGAAGTTGAAGACAATACAGTAGTAATAGACCCTATTGTCATGTTTTGAGGATCATTTACTAATGTTGATGGAGAACTTTCAGTCACTTGGTCTGTCTTTGTCTTCCACACCATCTTTGGAAGCTTAGACTTGACTTTCAACACTTTAGATGACTTCGGAAGTTTTAATGACCGGATCTTTAGAAGATCTTGTTAACAATGTAGCAGGCTTTAGTGCTTCAGAAGTATTCCTTTCTTCCAAGACTAAATTTTCTTCCGAAGTCAATTTTCCACTTGTCTTCATCTTCATTTTAAAGTTTTCGAAAGGAAAAGATTATCCTTCTAAAGCTTGCTTCTTCTTAAAATTCTTAGAAGTCTCTTTCTTGGTCATGTGGATAGTACCTTTTAGATTGTAAGGACAATCCTTAGCAAGATTAGAGGTACTCCCACACATGACACAATCCATTTTTTTCTTCCTAAGAGCCTTATTTTGTGAACAAGGCTGAACTTGATCACTTTCCTTCTCCATCTTCATCTTTGCAGATGTTGTGGCAATTCTTTTAGGGTGAGATCTACCTTTGGAGCTGGATTGTTCAGGTTGTGTAGCAGTGGTACACAACTGATCAACCTGCTTCATGTTGCGGGGATGAGTTGGACATAAACTAGAAATCTTGGTACTAGAGTTTGAGTTTTTGTCTTAAGTCTTAACCACCTCAAAACCTGCAGAGATGAAAACTTATTTCTTCTTAGATTTAAAGGTGACCTTGATCTCTTGAACCTTCTTTGTCTTCCTCTTGCTTTTCCTAATCAAGTTTTTTCTCATTGACTTGGTCATCCCAACCTTCTTACTCTCCTCAGAAGGATACTGACCCTTCTTAGAATGCTCTTCTTCACTCTTCTTAGAGGCATCCTTCACTATCTGTTCTTCATCCTCTTCAGTCATAGGGTCTTTAAGGGGAAACTCATCTTCACAGGTTCCACACCTAGGAGATCTTACAAACAAGATTGTGTGTGGATGAGCTATCTCACTATATCCTAGTCCTTGCTTATTTTGATAACAAACTTTTGCATGCAAGGATGAGGATGTTATATTCTTTAGGTCTCTTCTTCAAGAACACTTTTTTTGCCTTGCCTTTGCTGATCATAAGCTTAGTCTGTCATTCAGTCAACTTAGTTATGAGATCTTTGATCTATGTTCTATAGTTGGTATGTTCATGTTTAAGAGTTGAAATAGTTTTCTCTAAGTCCTCTATCTTTAGTTTATAATCATTTTCAACTCTTTTGAAATAAGATTTAAAGATATTTACGGACTCAAGATCAAATCTCATCTCTAAGTTGTAGTACATGTATCTATTAACTTTAGTAATACATTCAGGTATATAGAGATGTTCCAATATCTTTGCTTCATCATGGTCAGCCATTGGTGCTTGTTTGGAGATGCATCTTCCACCTGAAAGCTCCAATCAAAGCCTCCTTCTTCAACAACAACTATAGCTTGTTGCTTTGGCTTTTCATTATGGGTGACTCTCTTAGTATAGTTTGGTTTGGCTTGTGCTTGACCACTATTTGTTCTTGGTGCCTTGCACTCCCTTGCAAAGTGGCCCATTTGGTTACAGTTGTAATACTTTACTTTGTTATTGTCCAGCCCAAACTTTCCACCGATTGCATTGCTTGGAAACTTCATCCTTGTCCTCTTGTAGAACTTCTTAACTCTGTGAGTGAGAAGAGCCATTTTTTGAACTATCTCCATGTATTCCGGGTTATCTGGATGAATGCAGTTCAGATCTTCAAGAGTGAAGAGAACGTTGTTTGTGCTTTCATTAGAAGACATAAAGGCTTGTGAACAGCTTGTCTCTTGGAATGGGCTTCCTTGAGTGTATCTTTCTCTTAGTGTCTCCGGGAAGGTGATGAAATGACCCTTTTGTGAGTTGCCAGTGTAGCATATAAGATGATGTTGTGGTTCTATACTATCCTTTTCAACGACATGGAGGTCTGAACTCAGTTGATTATTGGAGTTACCAGATGAACCTTGCATGTTCATCTCCATTTGGTATCCACTAAGAATACCTTACAACTCTGTCAAAGTAAGAGTCTTAAGGTTCTCAGTTCTCTTGATAACAACACAATAATATGTCCATTGTATGGGAAGAAAGGACATAAACTTCCTTACAATGTCCCTATTCTCAAGAGTCACTCCAACATCCATTAGAGTATCCACAATCTCAACATACCTAAAGTATCGATGAGTCATGGTTGTTGGAGTTATACAAGATAGTCTATATTATCAACACAGTCAAAGTCAACAAAAGTCAACGTCACGGTCAAAGTCAACGTGAAAGTCAAACCCGACACATTCGAGACGAAGAACCGAGACAAGACGTTGAAGCTTTAGATGACTAGGAGTTTTATAGTAATAAATATATTTTGTGTGACCAAAATATATTTTACTTTGTTTGAGTCATTTTTATGCTTTATATGTAATTTCTATTAATTAGCCTAAGTCTAGGGGTTAAGTGCAATTAGTGGATATTAGTCTAGACTATAAATAGGTTAATTGTAATTAGAATTAGGGGATGGTTGCATGACCAATAGATTGAGGGATTACTTGTAAACATATTTTGCAATCTAATTAAAGATCAAAGGGGTTTTATTGTGTTCATCATTGTTTGATCTAACAAATCTTTGTAATATTTGATTCAAGTGTTCAACCTGGATTTACAATTTGGTATCAAAGCTATTTTGGATCAAATCCATTGAAGGTTTGAAGAATTTTAGAGAGAGAAATTGAGGTTTTTGGTTGTTTTTGTTCAATATCAACATTTCGTCAATTGCGGATCAAATTTGAGTGTTATTGATATGGAAATTGATTGAAGTTGCTTGTTATTGGTTGGGAAAGATATGTTAATCATCAGATGTCAAATCCATTGAGATTTGGGCGATTTCAGATTGATTTCATGTTGAAAAAGCTTTTCAGCTTCGTCCAACGAAATTACCAATTCATCCAACGAAACTGTTTGTTCTTTCAGTGAAACTACATGTGTTTTACACTTTGTAGTTAATTTCAGCATCTCAGCGAAAGTAGTGATCTTGAACGAAAGGTCAACAGTGCTTGTGTGCATATTACAAGCATTATTGTTGTCGAAAGTATCTTTGAATGAAAGTTCAAGCTTGTTTTGTGCGAAATTGTCAGCGAAACTAAGCAGTCTAAAGCATTTGGCTAGCGAAACTGATGCCGAAATTTCTAGCGAAACTACTGTCGGCTCAGTGAAACTAGATTTCATTGCGAAACTAGCTCTGCGAAACTTCAATTTCGACGAAATTATCATTTTTCAGCGAAACTAGAATGTCAAAGATGACTTTTTCCCTTAATTGGGATTAATTGATTTCATTCCGATAAATAAATTTTCACCAATTTTAAAAGATTTATAAATTTATTTTCAGCGAAATTATCAGTTTTTTCAGCGAAACAGCTTGACCCCAGTTGCTAAGATTGCATAGCTTGATATTTAAAAAAATTATTTTTCCCGGGGGAGAATTATAATACAATTTTTGGGAAAAATACTTTTGGGGGTGTTGATTGCAATAAACAAAATATAAAATTGGCTTTTGCAAAACTGTTTATATCCTTCGAATATGATAATCTCACAAGTGCACAATGTCGGTTTGATAATTTTGTAGCTTTAAAGAATGAAAAGATATCCGATTTTGTTGATGTTTTTCTGTTGGTGGCAAAAAATTTGAAGAAGTTTGATGCCCAATTGGGAAATCATGAACAAGTTCTGAGATTGCTTGATTCCCTCCTATTAGAATGGAGCTCACACGGTAAGTTGATAATAACGAGATAGAGGCATTCGGGATTCCAAACTGATGGAGGTGATCAACAAACTGAAGGAAATTGAGTTGGATATCAAACGTCGTGAGTACTATGAAGCGACATATCTAACTCCAAAGATTACTTCAAACTCCAAAGAGAAACAAGAAGAGAGATCAGATTCTGGCACCAATTCCAATGGTTTACCGAAACCTGGACTTGAAGAGGTACACGAGGAGCTTAAGCAGACATCAATAGGTGAAGGTGGAGCTGAGTTGAATGATGAAGTTTGTGATGCTGAGAAGGAAGAGGAGTGGAAGTGAAATACCAGAGTTTGCAACTACGAGAAGGCTCTTACTGCTGAAAGAGTTATCTTGGATCTTCCATACGAGACAGTTTAGGAGATGTGTTCTTCTGCTTGCAAAATTAGGCTATTTGGTGTGTATAAAGCTAATAGTTTACTTTTAGATAACCAAAAGGAATTAACCACCATAAATACAGAACTTAAAAAGAATGAAGCCAAGTATTTCATAAAATTAAATGAAGCTTTAAAAGAAAATGATCATTTAAAACGAACTCTTCTTGAATGAAATGCTGAAATTAATCTTTTAAACGAAAGAGTCACCTTGGCTGAATTTGAAACAAGCAACCTTAAAAAAAGCTTGATAGATGGACCATATCTAGAATGAAACAATAAGAGCTACTATGTAAACAAAGGGGAGCTAGGATTAAAACGACAGTGGGTTGTGGTGAAAATCCATGCATCTATCCTCCTTCTAGCAATTGTTACTATCCTATGCCTCAACCTCATCCATCTAATGATTTGATTGAAGTTGTTGAACCTAATAGTTTAAATGCAAGTTAAGCAACGTTAAGAGGTTAGAGATGTGCAGGATTCTCCTGTAGGTTTGGGATTCCTCAGGCAGGAGTCTGATAAGAAGATTAATGATGATTCCACCTCTGATTCTCCAAAACCAATATCATTTGCTTCTCCAACCTTCTTCAACAAATTCAAAACAGGTAATATTCCTTCGTTTGTTCCCATCAGGTTTGTTAAAGAAGGAATAATTGTCGAATCATAAAGCAATCAAAATCCTATAATCGAAGCTGACACGGTAGGAGATGTCAATCAAGATCCTTTGGAGAAAGATCTATGTATATGAGATTTGATAAGCTCAGATGATGAATCAATCACAGAGGAGCATGTTGGTTCCTCACAGATCAAGATATCTCCTAACATTGTTAAGTTTCAAAAACTTCCAAAAGCTAAATCAAGACCAATACTAGTCTATTCCCGAACTACAAAGCAACCCAGTCAATCAGTGAATATCTCATTCCCTGTTCAGCATAGCAAATGCCAAAACAATCAAGAATCAGCAACAACCTCAAAGCAATCTCCAATTCCAAATGCTCCACATGGGTCAGTCAAGCATCAAAAGCCCTTTAAGGCTTGTTTTGAGTGTGGAAAAGAAGGTCATGTGGTAAAGAAGTGCCCTCAAAGACTTGCTTCGAATAGTAAAGGCAAAACAAATTGCTTCTCCGAATGTAAGTCTTCAAAGAATGTTCCAGCCGGTAAAGGCAACACGGGTTGCTTCTTTGAATCAAGAGGTAAAAAGCACACATCTTTGAATGGTTGGATGAAAAGCTCTCCATCCAAACCTTTTCATGTGAAGCCGGTTTCACATGATTCAAAGTTGAAAATGACCAAAGGTTCAAACCTAAATTCTTTTCCTTCCGGTCTTAAACAGAAAATGATTTCCAAATTTATTCATTCAAATCCAAATTAATTAAACCGAAACAAATTTTGAAAATTAAAAAGAAGGATACAGATATCCCCGACTGTTTAAACGGTTATGTGAAGAAACAGGTTACTTATATTGACGAAAAAGGAACTTCCAGGACTACGTTGGCCAGGGTTCCCCTTTTAAACTAATTTGTTTATGACTGTAGGAATAATTCAGGAGGACTGTTAGTAATCCGGTTTACTGACAGAGATTGTTCCTAATTCAAATTTGAGGCGGAACAAATAGGTTAAGTGTAGAGACTATATGAAGAGGCTGATGCAACCCAAACATCCAAAGTCTCTCCTGCATGCTGCACAAGTACACTGAAGAAGAATGCTTCGGAAGTTTCACACATGAAACATAAATATTCTAAGTGTGAAATCTTCTGAAGCCAAGACCAATATCTTCCGAAGCCAAAGATGAAGTCTTCCGAAGCTTCAGAGACAAAGTCTTTCGAAGCTCAATACTTGAAGACAGATTTATTCCGAAGACTTTTAACAACATGCTTTATCTCATGTACTCTTCCATAAAGTTGGACCCCTTTCCACTGCAACTCTGTAAAGTCACCAACTTACATGAGTTGGTAAAAAGGTCCATGCTTTTGGTAACTGTATATTAAGGTCTTGAATTTGTAAGTTTCTACTTCATGTACTTTATCCTTTTTGTAATAGAAAAGGATGTGAGCTATGGCATGTCATAATCAGTAGTCAAAAGGCAATCTGCCTTTTGACTATACAATTGATTTTGTTTTGTGTCTAGTCAATTCTATCCAGCTGGCCTTCAAAGTATGGCCGGCTGTAGGATGTAGTATAAGTATCTCAGGTTTTTTTAACTTTCTTTTATGCTTTGTAACACTTGTAATAGAACTTTAGAAAGCAATATACTGCAATCTTGAAAACCATATACTTATGTATCTTGTTCTCTTGTTCTGTCTCTTACTTACTTACTTGTGTTCTTAGTATCATCTATTGTGGTTAATCCAGTTCATTGTTTGATTAAGTTTAGTTTGTTCTCCTTTTTGTGTTGTTGTGTTGTAAGTGACCACCCTTCAACGGTCCTGCATTTGGTATCACAGCTTTCCAGACTCTTGATATAAGATCTCACCATCTTTAGATCCCTCACACACACAAATACTAAACTTTTCAAATGGCAGTGATTTCCAAAACTGATATGGAAACTAGAACCATGAACAAGTCCCCACTAATCATTCTTGAAGCTTTGATACTTGGTGCCTAAGAATGGAAGGTTTCATCAGGTCTCTAGACTCAAGAATATGGGAGTCTGTTGAGAATGGACCTTACATACCATACACCCCTTCTGTTACTAGTGATGGTATGATTCCCAAGGCTATGACAGACTACTCGGATGAAAATAGAAAGAGAGTAGAGATTGACCGGAAGGCCATGACAACCCTTCAGACTGCTCTTCCTAGCTTTGTATATAGAGGTTTCAAGAAATGAAAAACAGCCAAGCAGGTGTGAGATGCATTGAAACTAATGTATGAGGGTTCCTTTGAAGCAAAGGAGAACAAGAAGGATCTTCTGAAGCAGCAGTTTGAAAACTTCACCTTTAAAGCAGGTGAAACCATGACTCAGCAATACTTCAGGTATGTTAAGATTATGGATACCTTAGTGGATGGAGGAGTTGCTCTTGAGAACAGAGATATTGTAAGGAAGTTCATGTCCTCACTTCCTAGGCAATGGACACACTACTGTGTGGTTATCAAGAGGATTGAGAACCTGAAAACTCTCACCCTGACAGAGTTATATTGGATTCTCAGTGGCTACCAGATGGAGATGAACATGCAAGGTTCATCTAGCAACTCCAAGAATCAAATGGGTTCAGCCCTTCATGTGGTTGAAAGAGATAGCATAGAACCCCAACATCATCTCATATGCTACCCTAACAACTCACCAAAAGGTCCTTTCATCACATTCCCTAAGACACCAAGGGAGAACTACACTCAAGGAAGCCCATTCCAAGAGACAAGTTCTTCTCAAGCCTTTGT
>BJCM01270688.1:0-15392 GCA_018326385.1 Flaveria bidentis
TCCTAACTCCAAGTCATGAGTAGTGTAGTTTTTTTCATGTACCTTCAGTTGTCGTGAGGCATAAGCTATTACTTTGTCACGTTGCATCAAGACACAACCAAGTCCTTGGATAGAAGCATCACAGTAAACCACAAAATCCTCACTTCCTTCAGGTAACGCTAATATCAGTGCATTACAAAGTTTCTGCTTCAACAACTGAAAAGCAGCTTCTTGACTCTCACCCCATTTATAGGATGTTCTTTTATGGGTCAAAGCTATGAGAGGTTGAGCAATCTTTGAGAATTTCTCAAAGAAACGCTGATAGTGTCCCGCCAGACCAAGAAATTTCCTTATCTCATTAGGCGTCTTAGGTGCCGACTAGTTCTTTATAGCCTCAATCTTTGTAGGATCCACATGTATTCCCTTCTCGTTGACAATGTATCCCAAAAATTTTACCTCATGAATCCAGAAGTCGCACTTAGAAAATTTGGCGTATAGTTCTTCCTTTCTAAGTTGCTCCAAGATTAAACGTAGGTGTTCCTCATGTTCCTCCTTGGTCCTAGAAAAAATCAATATGTCATCAATAAACACGATAACAAACTGATCAAGGTAGGGTTTGCACACACGGTTCATGAGATCCATGAACACTTCTGGTGCATTTGTTAACCCAAAAGGCATGACCAAGAACTTGTAGTGACCATAACGAGTACAGAATGCTATTTTAGAGATGTCTTCCTCTCGAACTCTCAATTGATGATAACCAAATCTCAAATCAATCTTCGAATAATAACTTGATCCCTGAAGCGGATCAAATAGACCGTCGATACGAGGTAACGGGTACCGGTTCTTGACTGTGACCTTGTTCAACTCTCTATAGTCGATGTGCACCCGGAATGTTTCATCTTTCTTCTTAACAAAGAGAACAGGTGCTCCCTACGGTGATGAGCTTGGTCGAATAAACCCTTTATCTAACAGCTCCTGGAGTTGCGTAGATAATTCCTGCAGTTCGTTTGGTGCTAACCGGTAAGGTGCTCTCGCAATCGGAGCAGCTCCAGGAGTCAAATCGATCTGAAACTCGACTTGGCGATGAGGTGGTAGTCCAGACAGATCCTCTGGAAACACCTCTAGAAAGTCACGAACCACTAGTATATCTTCTTTTCCTCTTGTTGCTGGTTAGAGATGAGAGCTAATATGGCCAAGTGGCCCTTGCGTAACCACTTCTGAGCCTTCAAGAGCGATATGATGCCTATCACAGTACCACTATTCTCGCCCTTAACCGAAAGCGTTTCCCCCTCTACCATGGGAATACGAATGACCTTCTCATGACAAATCACTTCGGCCTGCTTCTGTGATAGCCAATCCATGCCTACGACCACATCAAAGTTTCCAAGAGTAACGGGCATAAGGTCAATGTCAAAGGAATGACCAGCGAGTTCTATCTTGCAATTCTTAAGGATGTGCGTAACAAAGATTTGCTTACCATCAACCAATTCTACGACATACTTAGATTCCAATACCGAAGGCATATCACTTAAAAGACTACAAAATTTAGTAGAGATAAAACTCCTATCGGCTCCAGTGTTAAACAGTACAGAAGCAAAACGACCATTAACAGGAAATTTACCAGTAACAGTAGTAGGATCGTTTAGAGCTTCACCTAAACCCATGACAAAGGCTCTCCCTTTGGACCCACCATTTTTGCCACCATTGTTGTCACCATTACCACCATTGTTGTTATTGCCACCATTACCGTTGCCATTCCCATTTCTTCTCAGTTGAGGACAGTTTTTCTTAAAATGCCCTTCCTTTCAACACTCAAAGCAATCCTTTTGTATTTCATGGGGCTGTTGAGGCTGCTGAGGTTGTTGATGCTTCTTCATCAGTTTTCCACGACAATCCTTTGCCACATGTCCAACCTTCCCACAACGCTGGCATCGAAAACTATCACACCTGCTAGTGTTGTGGTAGTTGCATCGATTGCACTTTGGATTTTTCCCCATGTATCCACTTGGTCCTTGAGATGATGAAGATGATTGGTTAAAGTTGCGATTGTTATCAAATCATCTATGTTGATGTTGCTGTTGAGGTTGGTGTTGTTGAGGTTGATTACCAGATGAAGATCCCTTGCTAGCATTATTTTCCCACTTACGTTTGTTGTCGGGCATGCTTGCGACAACGCCTCTCTTAGGAAACTTCCTTTGCTCCATGGCTTGGTCAGTGAGCCTGTGAGCCAGTGGTATAACCTATTGAATGGTAGGGAGATTTGCAGCAGTCACCATACTCTGAATCTCCAGAACTAAACCACGCAAGTATAGCTCAATTCGTCGGCTCGGCGGGTTAACCATGCCAGGACAAAGTGTAGCTAGCTCATGTGACCTAGTAGTGTAAGCCTCGATGTTGGATCCATCCATCTTCAATTGCCAGAACTCAGCTTCCAGCTTTTGAACTTCATCACGGGGGCAGTATTCCTCGATCATCATTGTCTTAAATTCCTCCCACGGCAGCGCATTTGCAATTGCCTGGCCAAGCATCTGCACTTGAGCATTCCACCACATGAGTGCTGCACCTTCCAGTGTTCTTGTGGCGTACTTCACCTGATCCGGCAAGTTGCATTTGGCGAAAACTGACTCAGTCTTCTCAAACCATTTACAAGCCCTACTGCTCCCTCGGCTCCACTGTAGGTATGCGGCTTACATTCCATGAACGCTTTGTACGTGCATCCATGCGGTCATGTATTCACGTGTCAGGGTATAAGAATCAAACCGAAAGAATTAATCACCTAAGTGAATATTCGTGTAAATGATGACTAGTGTCACCATTTACCTCCAAACTGTGCAGGCTGAGTGTTCAATGCCGCTTGCACGTGTTTGTTTATTTGCGCATCTAGTTCAACTGGGCCATGTTCACGTTGCCAGCACCCTGTCCAGCGTCACGCTCTCAGCCACGTCCACGTCTTCTGCCTCTACCGTCCATATTTCACTTTACATTCACAAATACCATAATGAGTAACATCCAACATATTAATCCCATTGAAGTATAGTAAATAATAAGAAATAATGTATAGTCACAACCATAACATTTATAACCAAAATGATATTGTATCATAAATAATTTGTAAGTAGCTCACAAAATATCCAATCAATGTAAAAATTCAAGTTTTCAGTTGTGTGGAAACAACCCTTCCAACACAGGTTTAAGAAAAACGCTATGTAGTCAAAGTTATAAAAATAAGGAGAATCAATCGAACAAAGCTGATCCATCACTGTCTCCACCGTCTGGGGCTTCTTCTGGTTCTTCCTTAGGGTCTTCATCGGAGACTTCGACAGGTGCTGGGTTGTCCTCAATTTGTAGTGTTGCGAGCTGTGCTTCCAGTCCGATTAGTCTGCTCTTGACGCCACATTGTGGAGATCTTGCTCGCCCATACGCTCAGTAAGATCCATCACTCTACCAGCCATCTTGAAATTCTCTTTAATGGACATCGACAACCGCTCCTAGATTATGGCCATCTTTAGCCATAGCCTACATATATCATTTTTTAGTGTGGAGTTCTCATCAGTGAGTACTCCAACTTGTCGACGCTCAATCTCAAGTGTCGCGGTCAATGCCACCATGACCTGCTCAAGGGTTACATCTAGAGATGAGAGGGTGGGTGCTGAAGAAGTAGTTGCTGACCTAGTCATAGGTCTAGCAGTGCCCGACTTCGGAAAACGCTCTCTATGAATCATGCGATCTATAAAAGTCAGGTAATAACTCCAATCTCGTGGAGGGTCACGCTCAGGTGGCACAAATGGTTGATCCCTGTCTATCTCACCATGGGGGTAAGGATGCTGCGACCAGTCATACACTCGGAGAGGTATAGGTGGAGGGGATTCAGAATGAGCATGCCTTTTTCCTAAAACTCGGGATGATGCTGCCATGCTGCAGTACATGTGATGTATATGCCAATGAGTATATAGTAAAAGGATAAGTCAAGAGTAACTAACTAACTATGTGCGGTTATAGACTAGTGTGTATGCAACCTAGTTCCCTATAACCAATGGCTCTGATACCAATCTGTCACACCCTCAAAATCCACGTGCGGAGTTTTACCACGAGGCGTGTGAACAAACTAGGATCACAGTCACTAGTTACTCAGAACGACACTATATGCCATATTTAAACAAAACCAACCAAAGTTCAAA
This sequence comes from Flaveria bidentis, assembly GCA_018326385.1. Taxonomy (NCBI): domain Eukaryota; kingdom Viridiplantae; phylum Streptophyta; class Magnoliopsida; order Asterales; family Asteraceae; genus Flaveria; species Flaveria bidentis. The sequence goes on from BJCM01270688.1 coordinate 4,161, forward strand.
CGTTTAAAAACAATACGGAAGCGTTTTGTAAATAAGACAAACCCAATGTAATAAAATGCATAATATGGAAAAACACGCACCATCCCAATGTTTAAAACCCTTAAATAAAAGACAAATAAATATGTCTATGAAATAAAGACTTAGGATGCATGCTAGACCCGTGTTGTGCTCCTAATGGCAAGCTGAGTTAACGAACTGAGAATAGCATACTGAAAATGTCAACACAATGGTTGGTGAGTTCAAGAGTTTGTGTTTATCATAAATATTAACAATTGTATAGAATAAGAAGTGTATTGAAATAGATAGCTAGTCTATATTCACAAGTAATAACCATAGTGATTTCGCGATCGAAGCTAAGTGGGTTTCGTTTGTTGCCTCCCGTCACAACTTACCAGGTCATGACGATGTTTGTGTTTAGGACAATATTGCACCCGTTTGACCTCGAGTCGCACAGGTGGGGCTCGTCAGACCCAGTAGTACTACCCAAGATTTCCTGCTAGTTACCATTATTGACGATCCGAAAGTGTGAGGACTTTCAAGGTATTAAGCACTATGTTAAAACATACACAACTTATAATAATAAAATAGCGTTTGAGTACAAGTATGCTACCTCCCCCAGAAGAGAGTTTATAAAAGAGAGTGGCATGAACTCACCTGGTGTATAATAATAGTGAATGAAGAGACTCGTGATAGGTGCAAAGACAACCCTTCAAAGGTTACCTAGAACACACAAGTACATAAGTACGTGTACACTGAGAAACTTAATAATCCTAGATTAACCTAGTTGACTCGTTTGACCCGTTGGTGACATATTAGTTGAAATATAGTTTAATCGTATATGATTACTTAACATATAAGAGTATCATGCAATTTATCCATGCGTATCACATTATCAACCTAGGTTCTACCTAAGTCATCATGCCACATTAGATCATCATACACTTATACAAATCTCAAACAATCACCATGCTTAAAATATATATAAATACATCACAACAAATATTTGATATGCGAAAACTAATCATGCACCACATGCCATGTGAAGCCACTCACGACTTCACATCTAAACCCTACCAATCCTACTAAGTAGGGGCCTCAGATTCGCACGCGTGTATGTCAATTATAATCATATTCATTCATTTAGTTCATTCCAACCAACATACACAGTGACCATTAATTCCAATCCCAAACATGATCTCCTAATCACAAACTATAATCCATCATCATGTTTGATCATCAAAACCTATGCTTCTTACATGATCAACGAAGCATCCATACCACTCAATTACACATTCTATCACAACAGACATCATCAACAATCATTCTAACATGAGCTTAACATCACAAGCATGCCCAAATCATGACATCCAAAGTTCTACAAAAATAAAGTTTCCCTTTGGGGAAATAAATACCCAAAAGTGATCTAGCATCCAATTCAATCATAACTTCAACAATTATATACCTAATCAAGTTCATAGCTTTCATTCTAACATGTTAATCACCTCTAAAACATCCAAATTCTAAAACTTCATATACAAAAGTTTCTACTTTTAGTAAGTTATGATCAACATCTTAATTTCATGGATTTTCTTGCACAATTAAATTAAACTAACATCTAAGCATTACATCTAACATCTTAGCATCATCAAATCATGAATTCCAACAACAAAAAGTTTCCTCTCATGGAAATGTATGAACTAGATGATCAAACCATAGATTTCTTGCACAATCAACATAATATAGCATTGATACAACCTAGCTAACATCATATAATCATCTAACAATCATAAATTTCATATTATAATCATCAATTTCGAAAGTTGGGTTCATCTTCATCGTCTTTTCCTTATGAAACTTCTTCGTCTGTTTGCTTATGAAACTTCTTCATGTGAAACTGCTTATGAAGAAGCTCAAGAGGCAGTTCAATGGAATGAACCTTCTTTTCCTTATGAAACTTCTTCGTCTGTTTGCCTTTCTTGCAGGCGACACAAAAATTCAGGAGTTGGAAGTTTTTGTCGTTTACTCCCCGCACTAGATCATTCTGGATCAAGTGATTCATCGTCTGTGGATTGATATGTCCTATTCTCCTATGCTAGGAGATTGAATCCCTCTCGGTAGCCTTTGACAAAAAGCACTGAACTTGATGATCCGTTGTGGAGGCCTTTGATAGATCCAAGACATAAAGGTCATTATATCTTGAGGCAGATATTAAGACTTGGTCCTCCGGTATCACATAGTAATTTTTCAGGACATAGCACTTTTTGTTATCGAAAACTACCTTAAATCCTTTGTCACATATTTGGGATATAGAAAGTAAGTTGTTTTGAAGTTGTTGTACGTAGTTTACGTTATCAAACTTTACTTTCTGGTTCCCTACTTCCCCTTGAGCTGTGATGTAACCTCCTTTATTTCCCGCAAAAGAAACATGACCTCCTTTAATTTGTTTGACGTTTGACAGGAGTGCCCGGTTTCCAATCATGTGCCTTGATGCTCCGCTATCTACGATCCAAGTGTTAGTATCAGCACTATAGTGAACACCCTGAGAGGGTGTGGTTGAATAAGCCATCAAAGCAGAGTCTGACTTTTCTGGTTCTGGTGATTCTGAACTTTTTGTGCTTGTCCCTTCTTCAGACAGGTGCTCGACCACGTTTGTAGTTTCTTCAGTGTTTGACATCATGAGTTCCACTGCAATATCACCTTCACTTGTTGAGTTGTCATCTTAATCCTCAACACTAGCAATGTTGGATTCCCCCGGAGACACAAACCGAAAGCTCCAATCTTGTCCTTCGTCATCATGAGTAGTCAAGGCTTTAGGATCCTTGCTTGACGAAGTAGGACTACTTGTGGGTTTATCCTGACGATTGAAGGATGAAATGGATTCCTATTTCCTGTCTTCTTGGGCTTCACACATTCACGTTTGAAATGCCCCTTTTCCCCACAGTTGAAGCAGGTAACTTTGGTCTTGTAAAAACCAAAAGTTGTGTCCTTAGTAGCAATCAAGTTCTGTCCGGTCTTCTTGACAAACTTCTTAGCTCTCCGGACAGCACTTGCTAAGGCCCACATTATGTCCATTCTTTCCAGCTCTGTCTCGTCTACCTGCTCGTAGTCCTCATCTGCCATATGGTAGTTCCCAATTTTTCCAGCAACTAGCCCATCATAGGAGTGTACGACAGCTGCTAAGAGATCCATGTGCTCCTTTGCTACCTCTACTATCACATTCCCGAGATTCTCGGTCTTTAGTTTTGTAGCATTGGCTTTAGATGCTATGTATTGGGTACCAGACGACCCTGACGTGTCAGATCCTAAAGTAATGGCTTGAGATGGACCAGCTGAACTCGACACAAATGCCTTTTACAGTGGCGCTCCAAACGTTTTGGCTTGTGGAGTTGAGTTGTACAATACTGGATTCTGATCATATGAAGACTTTTGGGCCGTGTACTTCATCCTCAACTTTTCCTCTCTCAGCTTCAGAATAAAATCATTGATATCTAACTTCGCCAGCATATCATTCTGTCTGAGGTTGGAGACAAAGGAAACCCACTTCTCTAGCAACCCATCTGCAAAGTTCGACAGCTTATCTTCCATAGATATTGTGACTCCATGATTATGTAGCTCACTCATTAAGTGGTAGAACCGATCGATTACGTCATCCAAGCTCTCCTTACCCATTGACGAGAAGTTGTCGAACTCCTTCTTCAAAGCTTTAGCCTTTAGAGCTTTTAATGATGCATTCCCATCATACCGTTTTTCCAATGCATCCCACAACTTCTTTGCTTGCTTGTTTTGAGAAAATTGATGGAAGATGTCCTTAGGAATTGATGAGTTAGTAATGCATAAACTTTCTTCTCAGCATTGTACTTTATCTTTTGTCCATCAGTCATGCCCTCTAATGTAAGTTTGACTCCATCTACACCTACAGGCATGCTATACCCTGTCTCTATCGAATCCCACAGATTGGGATCTACTCCATTCAAGTAGATCTCAAATCTTTGCTTCCACTGTGGTTAATCATCTAACGTGATTAGCTTAGGGGGTTTGTTATGATTCCCCACTTCATTTTCTAGAAGCAATAGATTCTGGATCCTTGAATCCCTCCCTACGGTGAACGCTGAATATTGCTCCTCCACTACTATCAACTTTAAACTTTGGAACAAACTGTTTTACTTGTGCGAATGAAGGTGTGCGATTGGACAATTCATGCGATTAAACAATGCGAATGGCTCAAACGTGGGAATAAACCAATGCGGATGAATCAATCGTGCGAATGGACAAGTGCGGATGAACATTGCGAATAGGTAGTTCAGTCGTACGAATGGAAGTACGAATGAGTCCAATCGTGCGTATGAGGAATGCGGATGAATTCAGTCATGCGATTAAGTCAATCGTGCGACTAAAGCTGCTGGATTTTGAGAATTCAAAGGTTTAAGGTATTTTGGATGCAAAAACACGAATTTCTCACTAACCTTAATTGCCGTATGCCAGAAAACGTTAACTTTTTGACCTGGAGACGTCTAAAGCACTGTTTGACACAAAAAGATTGCGTTTTTGTGTGAAAAAAACACAATTTTTATATCAAAACGATTGAATCACACGTAAATCAAGAGCCAAAGCTCTAATACCACTTGTTAGGACCGTGTACTGTATGAAGTACTAACTGATTTACGTGTATACCAACTCAAATAGTGTGGAATCCTATTTAATTGGCGTTCCAATCAGTGATAACGTACTTAGAATCGATCTTAGTTTGAATCTAAACATTAAGAACGATTGCAAATCGATTTAGTGCAATCTATGAACTTGGAACAGGTTCTCAGAAGTCTCTGGACGGCTAGGGTACGATTTAGTACATAAGTATTCGAAGTGTTGCGTTTTTCCATGAATTAAGTGGTATTTATAGGTTAGGTTTTCTCATTCGTGCGACTGAACCATTAGCATGGTTCAGTCGTGCGATTGAGTTATGCGGTTGATCCATTCGCACTACTGAGTGTTCAGTCGTGCGACTGAGTCAATCTCATGTCACAATCGTGCGACTGATCCAGTCTCTTGGTTCAGTTGTGCGAATGGTTAATTAACATGAAGTTGTTCATGCGTATGGTCCATTAGCATGGGCCATTCGCATGAAAACTTCATACGACTAAGTTTGAATATGTTTGTCAATCATTAATTTACTAAGATTTATTCAAACAACCACAAACCTATATAATTAGTTCAATATGCGTTAATAAACAATAAACATTCAAACATACACTGAAACATTTAACATTAAGATCATCAATCATATATTCTGTTTCATTCAACTCATATATTTCATTTACATTTAGGACATGACATACATATTACATTAAGATCGTAAACTAGGTACATATGTATCAATAGTGTGCAAATTCGATAAAGCTCTATATGGGATGCACCAAGTACCTAGGCTGTGGTATGAGACTTTGTCTCATTTCTTCTAAAGAATGGTTACACTAGAGGTAACATTGATAAGACTCTTTTCATAAGGAAGTCTGGAAAGGACATCTTGCTTGTTCAAGTCTATGTTGATGACATCATATTTGGTTCCTCAAATGACCAAATGTGTAAAGACTTCGAAAGCATCATGAAAAAGAAGTTTGAGATGAGTTCCAAAGGAAAAATGGACTTTTTCCTTGGAATTCAGGTAAAGCAAATGAAGGAAGGGTTCTTCAACAATCAATCTAAGTATGTCAATGACATCTTAGAAAGATTCGACATGAAAGATTACAAGTCAGCAAAGACACCCATACCTAGAAACCATAATCTCTATCCTAATTCTAAGGGGGAGGATACTGATAAACATTAGTATAGGGCAATTATCGGTTCTCTGATGTATCTCACAACAAGTAGACTTGATATCATGTTTAAGTTCAGGACCCAACTGGAATTGTTTCCGTAACCGTTTTTGATCATGAGGTGAAGAAATATTTAAAACAAAATGCAAGCAATTTATTTGAAGATTACATTCAGGTATATATACAAAATTTGTTTACACATTGTTTTTTATTTTTTATGAAATATTATAATATATACTAATATATTATGTTGTGTTTTTTGATTTTAGGGTGTTGGTACGAGTGTGTATCCTAATGTTTTTAACATCCTTCTTGACAGAAAATTTGTTTGAATCCAAAGATCGCATTCAGGAATTATCAGTGTTAGATTAGAATCGAGTTAATGATTGCGGAATGATCATTAACCGCTGTTATTTGTTTAATTATTAAATATCAAACTAGATAAATATTAGTTATGAAGAACAGGCTGATATCAACACATAAAGGAACAAGATTTGATTCAAAAATATTTCATTAAAAACTTATTAATGATTACAGATGAACAAATAATGAATGTTATAAACAATGGTTATTTCGAATGTGTTGCTGTTTCTGATATATTGATGTGACGGCTGCTGGAATTTGTGTTTAATTGATTGTGTGAATCGATGTGATGTTTTGTGTTTGCCGTCTAGTCGCCCTAGTCCCATGTTTTGATGTGTAACCTGGGACTTGTATTTATAGGCATTTATGTTTTTGTTAAGGAAACACCGAATCTCTTGGGATTCGTGATTGACTTGTTGACTTTAATCACTTGTATCATTTAAGTACAAGTGTTTGGTCTTCCGCAGCTATGTTGTCTTCCGCATCTACTTTGTCTTCTACAGCTACTTGTCTTCCGAGGCTACTTTGTCTTCCGAGGCTACTTTGTCTTCCGAAGGAGTCTTTACTTCAGTTTCTTCATGTGTGGTGTATTTCATCAGTGAATCTTTATCTTCACTGATGTTCATCCGTAGAAGATCTTCGAATGGATGTCTTGTAAGAAAGATAAGAACAAAAATGTTCATCCGTAGATATTTCTTACACTTAATCAAATTCAGAAATTGACCAAGTATAATGTTTGTACGTGCAATCATACACATAAATCAACATAAATATGGGTTAACCTATATACATAATACATACATCAAAATAATATATTACAAATATTCATTACAAGTATTGATTAAAGTTCTAATCCTATACAAAATGATTATTGTTCCTAGATCTAACAATTCGCTTTTAAAATTAACATCACAAGCTATAATGTTGAAAAGAATTATAAATTCTTCGAAGTTTCAAAGATGACATCTTCTTTTATGTTATTTTGTAAAAGACCCTTTTCTTATATCTGAGCTTGAGAAGAAATATAACTTGGAACAAGTATGTGACATTTTCTTTTCTGTTATTATTTATTTTGTGATATTAATATTTCGTTTCATCTGGTTCCCATATATATAATAATAATAATGTAATTTATGTTAAATTTAGGGACCTGCTTCTAACTCTCTTAATCTGTCAATGGAAGATTACAAATCACCAAACACTAACAACTACAAGGTTTGCATTTTAAAACTATGGTTACCTCCTAAATATTTTAATACTCTTAGCAACATATTCTTTCCGAATTTACATTGGTTATTAAATAATTTTCAAAAATAAATATGCCTATATAACTTATGATACCATCTCATAATCATTAGTTTATCAAACAACTTAAATTGGAATCGATCAAGTGGAAAAACTTAATCAAGAATCATTCGGGTACGTATCACTCTTCTTCGATCTAATTTTCTTTTTTATGTTGTATACATTGGTTTAATGTGATGTACTAGCATCATATTAAATAATCTTTCTATAAAATGTAAACTTAAAAATCATAATTAGTGAACATTTTTTTCCGTAATATAATAACCGCGAACAACAATTTTGAATCTCTTATAACAATGTTTTAATTTTTTATGATTATTTTTGACCTAAAAGTATTCAAACTAATAATATTATATGTAATGTTATGATATTATGATATTTGTCGATGCATTCTTATATCAATTTCGTTAGTTTACACTTTCATTCTCTTTATAGATACACGTTACAATGGACACTTTTACAAGTGATTTTATCATTACCGAGATTTTATCAAGAATGACCGTTAAATAAATTGCTCGCTCCAAAAGTGTTTGCAAGGAGTGGTTTTTTGCTTTGTCATCATCAGATTTTATAAACATGCATGCTCGCCATATGACAACATCATCCGAACCACGAATGCTTTCTATTAAGAATTCAACCATATCTATTGGTCCCATTACTCCACTTCTATCACATCGAAAAGCTTATATCGCTACTACCATCCCTTTCTTTGTGAATCCTCAAGACCTCTTGATACTCTCTAACCTTCATGGCCTTATATGCATTGCTACAAAATCCACTCTTGAATTATTCCTTTGGAACCCAATATCAAATCTTTACAGGAAAAATAACGACACATGATGGTAATGGCTTTTATAAAGACCTTAAGGATGCACTTGGATATACATCGATTGCGATGATGATTACAAGCTCTTGCACATAAAGCGTCGAAAACAAAAAATATATGTTTTTATTTACTCTAGAAACCAAAATATATGGAGACCGATTAACTTCATAAATAATGTACGGTACAAATTCGTTTGATTGGACATCTGGTACATTTTGTAAGGATTGTTTATTCTTCACCGTTAGGGAATCATGGAATGGTGGGTTTCAAGTCGTTCTTTTATTCAATGTGGACAACAAGACGTTTAAGGAGATATGTTTTCCTCCACATCCTAAAAAGATATTTTGCGAAGGACATTTAATGGTTGTGAAAGATGAACTATTCATGTTTCTTAGTTATAGATCTCCTCCTTTTAGTGTTGACCTTTTCAAACTACAAGATAAGTTTGGTTGAACATATACAAATTTCCTCGAGTTCATCCTTATTCATTGACTCAATTGTGTGGTGTTCATGATGTCAAGAGTAGGAGGAACTTATTAGTTACAACAGAATGGGGATATGCTTATGAGATTCAAATGAAAACTGGATGCTTTGATACATACCTTCCAATGAATACTTTCGGTGATTTTAGGGGAGCCGTTTTCTTTTATAGTATATTGTCCCCGTATGTTTAGTGGGATTTCAAATTTTTTGTCTATTGTTCAATTGAATAGTTGATGTTTCTTTACTCTTGTATGAATTATTGGATCAAATTCCTTATCTTATTGCTTTACAATTATTATCTATATAAATTTTGGTATTTTGTTATATGTCACTAACTTCATTCATACAATACATGAATTAAGATATCAAACATCAAAATATGGTTTTGTGCTACAACCATGATGATTAGAATAATAAAGAAATCAACATATGCCGTTCGTATTATAATAGTAAAAAAGTATCACTTTACAATTAATCATCATAAATATTATTTTAGGTAATTAATTACTACACCTTAGTTACCTAATTCATTTGGTTTTAAAATATGATTGAATCATGTTATTTAATCTAATTAGATAATTTATTCTTATATTAACTCCAATTCTTATATTAACTCCAATAGAACATGATAATATTCTTACGATTTCAATTATTTGAATACTATAATTTCTAGTTAGTAATCATAAATTTAATTTTTTTTATTACAGGTGAGATAAAATTATGGATATAATGAAGTGGCGAAAAAAAGTAAGCTTAGAAAAATTTATTTGGACAAAATAAATAAATCCACTCTTATAACAATTTACAAATAATATATAACACAAAAAAATAAATTCTTTATTTTCTATATTAAAATAATGGTTGTTATAATCATGTCTCATCTAAGTATGTGATTAAATTATCTTATTTTTTATATTTCATCTTGCAAAGGTAGCGTTCAAAAAATAACAATATAATGTCATCTTTTTATACATGAAATTTTCATCAAAATAAAGAAGACATCACCTTGCCTCCTCTTCATCAACTAAGATAAAGTTTCCTTAACTTTTCTCTCCATCAAAACATATTAGATCTCCTTTATTTAATATTACAAATAGAAAGAGTATATCATAATAAATAAAACTAATAGGTAACTTTTATTAAATATTAAATATTATTCTAGTGTTGTGCGGTTATTTTATTTAATTTTTGGACACTACATGCAACCTTTATTCCTATACCATCCATTCTACGACAAACACATATGGATTTTATATTTCGGACATAATGCTATATAATTACAAGATTAATTAGAATGTTAATCCCCAAACATTGTCAAATATGATTAGACATAGTCTTGTTTTTCATATTAATAGGTTAATTACATATTTCAGATACTATTGAAACATATATTCATAGATTAAGTTAACACTGGATAATATTACATGTGTTCCTTGTAAAACTCCATATATTTAATTACTAATATTTATGTTATCATTATTCATAATTCATATAATCTTTTTTCACGTGAAAGTTTTATATGGATAATAATGATGCTGCCAAGAGATGTAAACTTAGGAAAATATATTTAGATGGTAAAAGAAATAAAATGATTGGAACTTCTTTGGATCGTCAATTTTCTGATGCTCATTTAAATATAATTTCTACCTTAGGTGGTAACTACTATATTCATTATATTTTACCAACAACCCAACATAGAACTTCGTATGTTACTTATGTAATTATTTATATATCATTATACAGGCGATCATGTTCAAAAGGAAAAGCATGTAATACCATCTTCTTTTACATATAATTTTAATAAGAATGGAGGCGGTATCAAAGGTGCAACATCTTCATCGTGTAATATTAATATCCATGAAGTTTTAACTCCATCGATAAATATTAGATCTCCATTATCTGATATTACAAATGGTAATCGATTATTCTCACAACTACTTCCGTAAAACTCCATATATGTTAATATTACATATTATATTGTTTTTAATGTCAATTTTAATTAATGATAGGCACACATTCATACCTTCATTCGTCCAAACCATTCATCTAGGACGTTAAATATGGAATCTTCCACTGCGAATTTATATTATACTAACGACACTTCTCAACGTTCAACTCTAAGTTGCTTAAAAGCTGGAAACATAAGCTAAAGAAGAGATTTAAAGATGTATCACCTATACCAATGGTTGATTTGACATTAGATCAGGACATCTCTATAGACGAAATTCCTCCTATCATGTTCACAGGCATCTCTAAAGGTATTTTGTAAGGCCCCGTTCCCGGGACGCTTACAGTTGGATCCTTATCGCACATAAAACATATATTAACATTTGCCTTACGAAAATATTGCAGCGGAAACATAAAAATTTAACTTTTCATATCATTACAAATGCTTTTGCAAGTTAATACAAGCGTTCATTTCAAAACATCATTCGTTCGCATTAT